>CM076583.1:561220860-561489760 GCA_034641835.2 Pinus albicaulis | reverse complement strand
TTACTTTCACTGTTTTACCTTGATTGCTCTGTAACTTTGTTTTCACTCTGACTTTTACCTAATACACTTTAACTCTGATGCTCTTTGATTGTTCTGTTTTCATTATCATTGTCAATTTTGATTTCACTTTTACTATTCATTGTGCAAATTTCATCATTCTGATCTCTCTCTGACTTCATTTATTCTTTCTTTGTATACAAATTGTTTGTTGAATGAAGCTTTTGAATTAAAATCTGAGAATTTGGAGCAAACAATTTTGTAAACTAGTATTGAAACTATTGGTCCAATTTCATATTCTGATAATAACCTTAATAATGCAGGTATTCGGCTCTTGAAAGGTTTTCGGAGGATCTCAGTTGATTTTGAGGTCTTTAACGGCTTACTGAAGAGGCGAATAGCCTTTTAGTCGATCTTCAATCGTGGAATTGTGGTCAAATTTAGAGTTTCTGAGCATAAATCGACAATCAGAGCTTGAAAAGGCTTAACCGAGGGCTCTTGACAGTCGGGAGGCAAAAAAACTGGTTTAAACGCGAATATTAAATGAAAAAAGGTTTATTAAAGGTTTTAAAACATTTGTTTTTTCACGTTTACTTTGCATAGAATGCAGGTTATGTTGATGGCGGGAGGCGGTTTCAAGATTTGAAACGAAACCGGACAGTGGTTATCGCGTGCAAATTGGGCAGTAAATGGTTTTACCTCAAATGAACGCGATCCAATCTTTTTTTAACACGTTACAGAGGGAGAAGTGGGCAATACTGCCCATTTCGCGTCCGATTTTGAGTTTGAGTGGACGATTGGTTTAAGCACGCGATATTGCGTTTGGGCCGTTTAGATATTGCGATCGACAGCGAAGGGTCGAGATCAAATTGGAAGGTGCGGCTTAAAGAATGGTGGGACCGGGCTTTTTATGTATACGGGTGGTTAAAAAAATATGCTTTAAACCTTTGTTTTTTGTCAATGGGTAAAGGTTTTAAAGCGGGGTATGGATATATCATGGGTTAATTATATAAAGCGTGAGGCTTTATATAACATGGCGGAAAGATGTGGATATGGGAAAGGTTTAGTTGTTAAAAACAAACTTAAGTTTATTTCAACTAAACTTTGGGTTATAAAATTATGAGGGGAGGGATTAATGTATGTATCGCAAGGGGTAGAATTTTGCGTATGCACGGGGTTAAGTCTTTTGAATCTTATAAAAAAGATTAGTTCGATTCAAAAACTTAGGATATAAGTTGATGAGTGGGGGTGATATCTTCTTATTGAAACATTTGCAATATGTCTTAATAAAACACATTTGGCGCAGTTTTTATTTTTATATAGTTTTAAACCTTGTGAATGATTTAATAACCATAGTGGGCGGGATATTTATTTAGTGTTAGTTTTAGACCAAAGGGCTTTTGTTTTGGGTTTTATTTAACACGTGGGTAATAGCTTTGGTCTAAAAACTTTGTAATAGTGGGTTTTTTGGAGTATTTAGATATAGGGAATTAGATATATAAGATAAGGTTTTATTTAAGGATTTAATAACATAGGTTAAAAGTTAATATGAAAGGGGGATGGAATATAACAAAAATACATTAAACTCACTAAGTAAAGTGTAAAAGTAAAGCATAGCTCATCTTTTCATCATTTCACCAATTACTTAGGATAAAGTATTTTTGAGGGTTTTTGTATGCTTATGAAGGAATGAAGTTATTAGGTGGGGTTTTATGTTTCATTAAGTAAGAATGAGTCTTTACTTGTGAAAAGGAGTTATAATGTATGAATGAGGGATATATAATGGTAAATGGAGATTTAACATAAGAATTCAACATTTTCAACTAATCAATTATCGAGCCTTGGGTCCGGTCCCAACAAAAGTCAGAGAAATGCTTTGAGCCTATTTGACAGATAGTTTAGAATACTGAACACTTACAGGGGAGGGGAAATTAGTGATTTTTGCCCGGTGATGAATATTGCATGTTTTCTTCCACTGTTTTCTACCTACCCAACATTACTCTAACATTTTTTCTTCATTTTGGCAGGTGCATTTAGGCTTGCAACCTTGAAACATTTATTCTTTAAAGCATAAACTATCTAAATCTACCTTATTTCATCCGAGGGCTCAGATTAAACTGTTGAGCTCCTCATTATTCTCTACCTATCTACTAATTTTTCAGGATTAAACTGTCTAACAAATCTTTATTCACTATCTAAAACATGAAATTGAAAACATGACAAGTTAAGATTAAACAATTTAACCTATCATGGATTATGGCATTTATTGACACTCTACCATAATCATTTATTTTGCAGAAAAGTAAAAAGCAGTGGACATTTGGACTTGCTCACTTTCATGTCTTATTCTCATCTTTTTCTTTTGGGATCTATATTTTTTAAGTCCTTTGATCTTTATTTTAGGAATTTTTACACTTTTTTTTATTTTTATTATTATTATTATTATTTTTTATTCTTTTCAAAATATGGGAAAACAACTTGCAGAAAGCAATGTATGTACATATTTTACAAGACTATCAAAAGTCAATTCAAAATTATGAATCCTATATTTATAAGACCCTAACAACGGCTTCACATGGGGATGGCATCTCCTTGTGAGATGTCAAGAACACCGTCGACTAGTAGCCTGATCCATTGGGCCAATCCCAAACATGCATATGTTGTGACTGAAAACTCTTGAACTAAATTTACACCTTTTTCTGCAAACTGAAATCTGATCTGATGCTAAAAGGTGCTGCAACCTTCAAACTAAACTACTAAATCAACAAGACCTTAGGGCCTTTTCCTTGGCTTCAAACCTTAATGAATTATTTCAAACTAGCTGAAAACTGAAAACTGAAATAAGCTAAAATCCTACCTACTTACTCTAATCAGTTGTCCAACTGCTGGTTAGGTAAAATGAAACAGCGAATGCAACCATTCAAGCATTATGTACTTTGATAAATTTTGTTGCATTTTCTTGTTGAATATCAAAACTATAATTCTGTAACCTATTAGAAACTTGTCAACAAATGAGAAGATAAGGAAATACCTGATTTCCTTTGTTCACTCTAGAAACTATACAAAAGGATCTTCCAAAATATATACACTGATGTTTAACTGATCTGAACAACTGTACATCTGTTCTGGATGTCGCCATACCATGAATATGAAATGTTATTTTCATCTTTATCTCCCTGCAAACTTTTAGATAAGATTTGTGATGATATTGCTACTGATTGTAATGTTTGACTATTGAAACATTTATCATCTTGATTCTGAAACTCATAGTTAGTTAATGGAGGAAGGCTTTGAATGCATTCAATATCTAACATATTTGCTATTGGATCATGAAAAACTTAGGAAAATTGTTGCAACCTATGGCATATAAGATTCTATGGGACTTCATAAACTTCAACAAGTTTCTCATCCTTTTCTTTGAATATGTTATACCACATTTCCTTTAAACGCTGAAATGGTTCAAAACATAGTGGTATGGAACTTTCTTGTGTCATTTGATCATTTATTTCAATGGAATTTGATAATTGTAATTGTGAAACTGAAATATCCTGATCAAGAGTTTCATTATCTTCTTTGTTGTCCATAACAATATCTAAAGACTGATGATTATTGATAGCATGAAAGTTGTCTCTAATGAACTGAAATGAAGCAAAACAAAGAGGTAAAGAACCTTCACTTATTTCCAAATTTTGTGTTTTTTCTTCCTCACTTTCATGGCTGATCTGTATTGGTTGATTACTGTATTCTAGCTGCTGAAACTGAGTTTCCTCATCCCACAAAGTAGCTTATGATTTCTATGTAAAGTAGCAAAAAGTCTTATTTTAACATCATCTTCATCAATCTCAAATAAATCCACATAATTCTCAAAACCTTGAATATGTTTTTGGGCAGTGATATCATTCTCTTCATCAAATCTAGGAAGATGTTTGTAGTAGTTTTTAGGAAAATCATGGAGTATAGGAGGTAAAATAAGGGGCTTATATCTATCTGGAACTTTATATGGTACAGGAATATGTACAGGGATTGTAAGATCAGTCTTGATTATTTGAGGCTTTTTAATTGGAAAATGATCATCATTAGATTCAGAAGAAAGCTGCTCAAAGAGATTAGGAGAATTATTATTTGCAATTTTTAAAGGAAAATAATTAAAAACTAATCTAAGATCTTCTATAAAATACAATATACATTGAAAAATTTTCTTAATGAGAAAGAACATGATGTCTTGGATTAAGATTCAAGTTGAAAGCCTGATCTTTCCATATTATTCTTTGAAGTTCATTCCTTCAGTGGAGTCTTGATTGTGAAATTGATTTGGAGTCACCAAGTGGATGATTTTAACCTTTGTGTGTCTGATCACTGTCCACCATCATAGATCAGATCTGAACTTGTACAATATTTTCTGAAGAAAATATTAGTCTTCCCCAGTATGGTCATCAGTATCTTATCACTCAGTAATTTCTCCATGTTCAAGAGAAAAATAGTCCGAGGTAACCACAAACCTACTTCAAACTCTAGGATCTAGCCTTCCTAGGGTTCAGAGAGGGCTCTCTCTTTAAAGTTTAACTTTGTTTTTTATTTATGTTTTTAGGCTAGTTATGATAGAACAATTGGTTTTGTTTTTAAAAGTTTTGGTGGGAAAAAATCACTTAGAAGTAAACTAGAGAGAAATCAACTTGTCCATTGGGCTATGGAGTCTAAATCTAGCTAGCAGCACAAGTCAAGGCCAAAAAGGTACAAATGTATTCAGGGCAAGATAGATAACCCTCAGAGATTTGGAAAAGTGTTTTTTGGTGAAATGGTATGATCAGGATAAAGGGCAATGAAGGATCCTTTGATCCGGAAAATGGAAGAAGGAGGTAGGGGTCAAATGGGAGTAGGAGCAATTAAGAATTCCTAACACCGGAAATCAACAGAAAACATTAAAATGGTAACTAGTTAAAAGCAAGGAACACTACACTAACATGTAGTAATATTCCTAGGTGCACATTCAGATAGAACAAACATATAATGAATTACATGAAACTCAGAAAAGAAAACAATGACAAGAAGGGAGTACTTCATTCATCAACTTATCACAGTGATCCTGAATTATGATGTCAGTTTGGCTTTGTCCAGTCTGCTACTTCGAAATCAACACATAATAGCCTCCAATGTTCAGCAAAAAAGTCTATAGTAAAGTCTAGCAATTTTATTCCCCCCAAAATACTTCAAAGACTGAAGTATTTATACAAATTCTAAACTAGAATATCTTGAAAAAATATCAAAATTGGTTTACAAATATCTCTAACTATTTTACATAAATAGAACTTAAGTAAAGGACACTCAAAACCAACGCATCTTTTTGGCACTATTTTTTATGGATAGGTGATGAAAAAGAGGAGAATTCAAATTTGATCTCAACTCTTAGTTGATGATGAGGCATCCATGTCACTAACTGTTTCCTTTCTTTGTGCATTCTGCTCCAACAATTCTGCAAACTTGGGGTCCAATGATACCTTTGTATTTATCAATCCGAAATAGATATGTAAAAAGTGAAAGAGGTTATTGTAGATGAATATGTTGGTGAGATAAACCTCTCTTCGTTTCCTAAATTTTGGCTCCAGCTATTCACAATAGGCTCTGCAACAAGATGTGTAAAACAGAGTTTTACAGAGTCTGAAAAATAGGCTGTAAATATGCACATGTATCTTTCATTCTGTAATACCTATGCACAAAGTGAGATAGATTTTTGTAGATGGGTCTCTTAGGAACAAAAATCTCCTTCAGTTTTGTAAGATATATTTCTTATTGGCCATAATATCCTCTGCAAACTGATGACTTAACAGGAATTTTCTGCAAAAAGTGCTTTCAAATATTGTTTAATATTTCCACATCCATAATGGTTGTTAGTAAAGTGAGAGGTTTTTGTAATTGGGCATCTTATGAACATAAACCTCTTTCAGTTTTGCAAAATTCATCTTGGATTGGTCACAATAGTTTCTGAAAAACAATGACTTTAAACATGAAATTTCTGCAAAAATGTCCCTTCTTGCTCTGTTTTCATCTTTTAACCTTATTGTTCTTTTAATTGTTTTTACTTTCACTTTGGATAAACTTCATTGTTGTGGAAAGTATTTTCATCTTTATTTCCCATTTACTGTCTATGTTTTTACTTTTACTGTTTTACCTTGACTGCTCTGTAACTTTGTTTTCACTCTGACTTTTACCTAATACACTTTAACTCTGATGCTCTTTGACTGTTTTGTTTTCACTATCATTGTGAATTTTGATTTCACTTTTACTATTCACTATGCAAATTTCATCATTTTGATCTCTCTCTAACTTCATTTTATTCTTTCTTTGAATACAAACTGTTTGTTGAATGAAGCTTTTGAATTAAAATCTGAGAATTTGGAGCAAACAATTTTGTTAACTAGTATTGAAACTGTTGGTCCAATTTCATATTCTGATAATAACCTTAATAATGCAGGCATTCAGCTCTTGAAAGGTTTTCGGAGGATCTCGGTTGATTTTGAGGTCTTTAACGGCTTACTGAAGAGGCGAATAGCTTTTTAGTCAATCTTCAATGGTGGAATTGTGGTCAAATTCAGAGTTTCTGAGCATAAATCGACAATCAGGGCTTGAAAAGGCTTAACCGAGGGCTCTTGACAGTCGAGAGGCAAAAGAACTAGTTTAAACGCGAATATTAAATGAAAAAAGGTTTATTAAAGGTTTTAAACCATATGTTTTTTCGTGTTTACTTTGCATTTTATGCAGGTTATGTTGATGGCGGGAGGCGGTTTCAAGATTTGAAACGAAACCGGACAGCAGTTATCGCGTCCAAATTGGGCAGTAAGTGGTTTTACCTCAAATGAACGCGATCCAATATTTTTTCGACACGTTGCAGAGGGAGAAGTGGGCAATACTACCCATGTCGCGTCCGATTTTGAATTTGAGTGGATGATTGGTTTATACACGCGATATTGTGTTTGGGCCGTTTAGATATTGTGATCAGCAACGAAGGGTTGAGATCAAATTAGAAGGTGCGGCTTAAAGAATGGTCGGACCAGGCTTTTTATGTATATGGGTGGTTAAAAAAAATACGCTTTAAACCTTTTTTTTTGTCAATGGGTAAAGGTTTTAAAGCGGGGTATGGATATATCATGGGTTAATTATATAAAACGTGAGACTTTATATAACATGGCATAAAGATGTGGATACGGAAAAGGTTTAGTTGTTAAAAAAAAACCTAAGTTTATTTCAACTAAACTTTGGGTTATAAAATTATGAGGGGAGGGATTAATGTATGTATCGCAAAGTGCGGACTGTTGCGTATGCACGAGGTTAAGTCTTTTGAACCTTATAAAAAATATTAATTCGATTCAAAAACTTACGATATAAGTTGATGATTGGGGTGATATGTGTTTATTGAAACATTTGCAATATGTCTTAATAAAACACATTTGGCGCAGTTTTTATTTTTATTATATAGTTTTAAACCTTGTGAATGATTTAATAACCATAGGGGGCAGGATATTTATTTAGTGTTAGTTTTAGAGCAAAGGGCTTTTGTTTTGGGTTTTATTTAACACATGGGTAATAGCTTTGGTCTAAAAACTTTGTAATAGTGGGTTTTTGGGGGTATTTAGATATAGGAATTAGATAAATAGGATAAGGTTTTATTTAAGGATTTAATAACATAGGTTAAAATTTAATATGAAGGAGGCATGGAATATAACAAAAATACATTAAACTCACTAAGTAAAGTGTAAAAGTAAAGCATAACTCATCTTTTCATCATTTCACCAATTACTTAAGATAAAGTATTTTTGAGGGTTTTTGTATGCTTATGAAGGAATGAAGTTAATTAGGTGGGGTTTTATGTTTCATTAAGTAAGAATGAGTCTTTACTAATGAAAAGGAGTTATAATGTATGAATGAGGGATATATAATGGTAAAAGGGTATTTAACATAAGAATTCAACATTTTCAACTAATCAGTCACCGAGCCTTGGGTTCGGTCCCAACAAAAGTCAGAGAAATGCTCTGAGCTTGTTTGACAGATAGTCTAGAATACTGAACACTTACAGGGGAGGGGAAATTAGTGATTTTTGCCCGGTGATGAATATTACATGCTTTCTTCCACTGCTTTCTACCTACCCAACATTACTCTAACATTTTTTCTTCCTTTTGGCAGGTGCATTTAGGCTTGCAACTTTGAAACATTTATTATTTAAAGCATAAACTATCTAAATCTACTTTATTTCATCTGAGGGCTCAGATTAAATTGTTGAGCTCCTCATTATTCTCTACCTATCTACTGATTTGTCAGGATTAAATTGACTGAAAAAATCTTTATTCACTATCTAAAACATGAAATTGAAAACGTGACAAGTTAAGATTAAACAGTTTAACCTATCATGGATTATGGCATTTATTGACACTGCCATAATCATTTATTTTGCAGAAAAGTAAAAAGTAGTGGCATTTGGACTTGCTCACTTTCATGTCTTATTCTCATCTTTTTCTTTTGGGGTCTATATTTTTTAATTCCTTTGATCTTTCTTTTAGGACTTTTTACTCTTTTTTTTATTTTTTGTTTTTTTCAAAATATGGGAAAACAACTTGCAGAAAGCAAGGTATGTACATATTTTACAAGACTATCAAAAGTCAATTCAAAATTATGAATCCTACATTTATAGGACCCTAACAGGATGAATCCATTCAATCATATTTTATGAGGCTCACTGAAATCAGAAACAATCTCCTAGCTATTGGAGAAGAAATAATTGATCGAGAAATGGTTCTCATTGCGCTTGGAGGTCTCCCCTGTGATTGATATGTATTCAATACCACTATTCTTAATAATAATGTGATTCCTGATTTTGACGAGATGCACTCAAGAGGAGACAAGAATGATGGATAGAGATCATCCTTCTAATGGAAATGGAGGTGACCCCACTGCCTTCGTCGCTCATGCAAAGAAGAAAAACAATGGTGGCCCGAGAAATCAAAACCATGGAAGAGCGGGGCCCAAGGGAAGGAAGGGGAGATGTTACACTTGTAAAAGTCTGGTCACAATGCAAGAGAGTGCCCTAATAGAAGGGACTCTCCCAGGGATGATGACAACAACAACTCGAGAGGGAATGGCAGGAACAACAGGTTCAAAGGAAAAAGGAAGGCTCCCTCCGATCGTAGTGGAAATGGAAACCTTTCAAGAGGTCAAGAAATTCCAGGTACGATGAGTCTAATGTTGTTGATAATAAGAGAAATGAATTTATTCTTGTATCTGCACTCTCTGCTGCATCTCCACTCGACACCCTGGATGTCTAGTTGATTGATAGGTGCTTCAAGGGACCTCAATCGTCATTGGAAATTATCCTTGGAGATAATGCCACCTATCTCGTGAAAGGGACAGGGACTGTGACCCTCCATCTATCTCAAGGTCAAGTCCTCCGATTACAAGATGTGTTGTGCATACCTGATTTGAAGAAGAACCTTGTGTCCATCTCGGCAATGGAAGACAAAGGGTTCAAGGTGGCATTCGTTGATGAAAAGGTATCTGGAAGAAGAACTTCAAGGAAGCTCTTACTTTTGGTTTTAGAGTTGATACACCATACCAGGTTGGAGGAAGTCCACTGGGGGCTATGTCACGTGATAAAACTCTTCAAACAGAGTTATGGCACCGAAAGTTTGCACATCTTCATTCAAAGCCCTTCCCGAAGCAAGGAAGGTGGTGACAGGGATGCCTGAATTTAAAAATGAATTTGAAGACTCTTGCAAAGAAATTGACATTAAGAGGGAGACCACATCTGCGTACACTCCTGAGCAAAATAGTGTTGCTGAAAGAAAGAACAAGACTATTGTGGAAGTTGCCCACGCCATGCTATGTGACCAAGGTCTTCCGAAGTTTCTATGGGGAGAAGCTGCGAACACTGCTGTGTACGTTCAAAATAGATGCCCGCATTTCTCTCTGGACTCCAAAACTCTCGAAGAAGTCTTCTCTAGTAAAAAACCTGATGTTTCTCATTTTAGAGTTTTTGGTTATCCTATTTACTTTCATGTACCGAAAGAAAAGAGAAGCAAGTTGGATGCTTCTGGAAAGAAGGGAATGTTTGTGGGCTAAAGTGAAACTTCGAAGGCATACAGAATCTATGTGCCTGGTCAAAGAGAAGTGGAGATATGCCACGATATCACCTTCGATGAAGATGTTGCCCTCAAGAAAGTGAGAAATCTTCCTATCCAAGGAAGACAAAGAAGATGAAGAAGCAGGGAAGCAGGAAGAGCCGAAGGATGAACCGATGCCCGATGTTGAAGGACCTATGGATCATATTGATCCACCTCCTTCCAATAAGAGAAGACCCTCATGGCTCAAGGACACTCTCGAAGATGCCGAGAGACATATTGCCCCAAGGGGGACATTCCATGAAAGCAAGAAGCCAAAGAGATACCAAAGGTATCTAGCAACCATGAGCACGATAGTACAATCTGAGCCTGGATTATTTGAAGAAGTTTTAAAGCATCAAGTTTGGAAGGATGCTATGCACGAAGAATATGAGTCCATTTTGAAAAATGATGTCTGGGAAGTGGTCCCGAGACCGAAGGACAAATATGTTGTCACCTCAAAATGGCTCTATAAGATCAAGCATGGATCTTATGGAAGTGCTAAAAAGTACAAGGCAAGATTTTTTGCCCCAGGCTTCTCTCAAAAAGAAGGCATAAATTATGATGATATATTTGCACTTGTGGCCCGCTATACCACCATCTGATCTATCATTGCCCTTGCTGCTACGCAAGGATGGAGTCTACATCAGATGGATGTGAAGACTGCTTTTCTGCATGGATCTATAAAGGAAGAGGTGTATGTGGAGCAACCTCGGGGGTTCGAAGTTCGAGATAGAGACACCCATGTATGCAGGTTGAAGAAAGCCCTCTATGGGTTGAAGTGAGCCCCCAGGGCTTGGTATAAGAAGATAGATAGCTACTTGATGAAGCTGGGCTTCACTCGAAGTAATGTTGATCCAAACCTTTATTTTACAGTTGATAGAGAAAGGCCTCTCATTCTGGTTCTCTATGTGGACGATCCCTTCCTGGCAGGTGTTGACCCTCTCATTCATCAATGTAAGAGGGAGCTAGCTTCCAAATTTGAGATGAAAGACCTAGGACTAATGCATTACTCCCTAGGCTTGGAGGTCTGGCAAAGGCTAGGCGAGATTTTCCTTTCTCAAGGAAAAAAATGTCGTGAAGTTGCTGGAGTTATTTGGTATGGTGGACTATAAGTCTGTGTCGACACTGATAGAACTCAACTTTAAGAAGTTGTGTGGAAACGTTGTTGGGCCCGTGCTAGCAAATCCTACCGAGTATCAACAACTCGTGGGGGCCCTGATGTTCCTAGTGAACTCCTATCCAGACATAAGTTTTGCAGTGAACACTTTGAGTCAACATATGGTTGATCCTCATCACATTCACTGGATTGGTGCTAAGAATCTATTGAGATATCTTCGGGGCACAGTCAACCATGGGCTCAGATACACTGTCGGGAGTTTGAGACTCCATGGATATACTGATGTCGATTGGGCTGCCAATGTGGTGGATCGCAAGAACACATCTGGACGTTGCTTCACCTTGGGTTTTGCTTCGATATCTTGGATGAGCAGAAAGCAGAAGTCGGAGGCTTTGAGCATTGTTGAGGCCGAATACATTGTAGCATGTATGGTCTGTTGTGAAGTTGTTTGGTTGCGAAAGCTCTTCAGTGAGTTGTTTGGGCATGTGCTAGATACCACCGTTATCCTTTGTGATAACCAGAGTGGGATTCGTCTTTCTGAGAATCCTGTGTTCCACGATCGATCCAAGCATATTGATATCAAGTACCACTTTATTCGGGATATGGTACAGCAAGGCGCCTAAGGCTCAATCATATAGGAACCAATGAGCAGGTCACAGATATTCTCACGAAGCCCCTAGGGAAGGTCAAGTTCCTAACATTCCGTGAGAAGCTTGGAATCGTGGAAAGACCCTATTGTGAGGGTCCTGCTTGAGTTGGACTATGAGCTCTAGGAGCTCGAGGGGGCTTGGGGATAGCTTCTTGGAGCTATAAGCACACACGGGGCTAGGCTTGCCGAACCTTGTTGTGCTTCTGCCCCACCATTATGATATTGAGTTGGTTCACCTCTCTTTGATCTATGCCCCGCACACATCCCACCCATGGAGTTTCAGACTCATGGGAAGTACCTCTCATTTGGCCAATGAGATGGGAAATGCGGATAGAGATCAATAGCAAGACCGATGGACGCATCAAAGATTGTCGTACTCTCTATGTCTAGGATGGCACGTGTCCAGCACCTTGATTTGGAATCAAGTATGATGAGGTTCTTACCTCTAAGCTGACTTCGGGTCAGTAAACTAACTTCACGTCAGTATGTGACTCTTTTTGAGTCTATTGAGGTTTTATCCTCTAAACTGACTTCGGGTCAGTAAACTAACTTCGAGTTAGTATGAGACTCTTTTTGAGTCCAAGAGAGGTTTTAACCTCTAAGCTGACTTCAGGTCAGCTGAGTGTGATGTCTTTGTGACTCATTTTTTTGTTCTATCTGAGAACAAGAGCCAGCAAAGCAAGTTACGGCAGGATGACGCACGATGTTTGGTAAAAGTACACAATAGTACTGATGAATGGCACTTGTGGAAAGATGGAGTTCTCCCTAGTTGAGAGGGAGTGTTAATTTTGGGCAACTAGGCTCATGTGATGATGATTATATTTTTGTTGGATTCCTCTTTCGGAGAGGTGCAAGATTGATCTAAAGATCATCTTGTTTGGATGAGCAGAACACATATTTTGATTTTATTTTCCACACATGTGCAAGGTCGGCCAGATTTGTAATGTAGGCTCACAAGCCTAATAGATGTGTCACACACTCTCACTGATGGATATAAATTGGAGAGACTTGGAGGTCAGTTGCTCATCAACTCATCACACATTCGCTCGTTGTGATCTGATTGGTTCGATAGCCTTTGGAGGCCTTTTTCCCCTCACATGTATGGAGCGAAGCTGCTGTTTTTCTGCGGATTTGTTTAGGGCTTGTTGTTGCAGCGTTGACCGTGGTCAACCCTTGGTCGTTTGACCTCAAACTTCTGCCAAAATTCCAATTTTAGGAGGCCGTACTGCAGGGCACTAAAATCGAGGAAATCCAAGTTGTTTTACCGAAGCCCTAATCTATTGCATTGACTTTTCTGTTGCTGTCCTGCGTTGACTTTGGGTTGACCAGCATTGACTTGTGATGAGCTGTCTTTGAGGGCTGTGGATGTGACACATGGAAGATTGGCTGATCTAGAAAGGCTTTGCTGGCTGAAGCATCCTGTTAACTGTCGTAACGCAACAATATCTCATATCTTTGCTGGACAAAGGAATTGTAAATATGATCTATATTTGGTTTGTCTTCTATTGATCTATTATTGTGTTCTATTAGCATTTCACTTTCATGTTTATGTGATTGTTATTTTGTATCAGGCCTAAGAAAGATTGAAGTAAAAGTGCATCAAGCATAGAACACCATGGTTATCTAAATTTAACATCCCAGTATATTGGATTGCTTTAACATATGTGCCAAAAGGAATACAATCCAAAATAAGGAAATTGTGCAGTCGGTTTTTGTGGGCAGGTGTTAAAGAGGATGCAGTTATTCCCTAGGTTGTGTGGGACGAAATTGCGTGATCTAAAGCTTGGGGAGGTTGGGGGATAAAGGAGCTCCAATCTTTTGCTATGTCCTTGGCTACTAAATCAGGGTGGCGATTGTTAACTAAGGATAATTTATGGATGGTTGTGGTAAAAAGGAAGCACATAGACCCATAACTTATAGCTAATTGGATGAGGAGGGTAGATAAAAAATCAACAAACTCTTCTGCGATATGAAAGGCAACAATTGACACATTTAGTATCGTGGAAGTCAGATTAGCCTGGCACGTAGGTAATGGTGAAAAGCTTTGAATTGACCTCGACCCTTGGGTGGGATGCAATGAGGATTATGCACTTTCGAGGGAGATCCTTAATTTTCTCAATAGCCGTGGGGTTACATTCCTAAATCAGATCGAGAAAGCTGAATCCTCAACCATTTGGTATCAAGGATGGAAAACAGATGAGGACCTACTCTTAGAACCTCGTTGGGGAGAAGAAAGGCAGAGATTTATCGAAGAATTGAAGCGCACAAATGTCAAGATCAAAGACAGATTAGATTCCTTTCGATGGGTTCATGCCCCATCTGGCATTTACTCTCCAAAATATGGTTATATCTATTTGATGGCTAGGAAAGATTGGGGAGTGCAGGAGAGGTGGTGTAATTTGTTATGGAAATTGAAAATCCCTACAAAAGAAAGACTCTTCTTCTGGTGCATTCTAAAGAACAAAGTTCCCGCTTGGGATAACCTTCAGAAAAGGAAAAAACATGGGCCGAGATGGTGTACCTTATGCAAGAATGCTGAAGAATCTGTTTCCCATTTATTCTTGCAATGTCCTTTTGCTTCCAAGGTTTGGGAAGACACTTTGAACCTGTTAGGGATAAGATCAACATGGAATGGGAACAGTTGTAGGGAAGCTTGGCAAAATTGGTGGAATTCGGCATCAAATGAAAATTTAAGAAACATCCCATTGATCATCTCATGGGGCCTCGGCTCGAAATAAAGTCATTTTTCAGGATCGTGCAACTTCTCCTTATCCGATAGCTGCAGAATGTACCTCGATCTTTGCTCTAATCCCCGTTTCTTCTCCTTCCCAACCCAAAGTGTTAAATTTGGACAACTAGGTCCAAACTCCATCTTGTGATGCTTAGATGATGATTCCAATATTTGTATTGGATTCCTCTTTCGGAGAGGTGTAAAATCGATATAAAATTGATTTTAATCTGATGAGCAGAACATTTATTTTGAATTTATTATTTATAATAAATTTAAGTGCAGGTCGGCCTTAAGGTTTTACACCCGCAACAGATGTGTCACACACCTCAATGATGGATATAAATACAGTCAACGTTGGAGAGCATTTCACTCATCTCAACACACATCTTCTCCTCTGATTATCTACAAGCATTTGAGAAGCAGTTTCCCACATGAGAAGAAGGACGAAATCCACTGCAGCTAAAGGACGAAATTTACCGCAGCAAATTTTCTGCAGTTAGGGTTTCTAGGCAAGTTTGACCAGCGTTGACTTTGGTCAACGCATGGTCCGAATTGGCTGAAATTTTGTGGAGAGTTCGATTTTTGAAGGTCGTACTCATTGGCACAAAAATCGAGGTCAAAAGGTTGACCGAAGTTGGAGCTGCGTTGACTTTATTGTTGCTGCCCTGCGTTGACTTTTTTGGACTTTGTTGACTTTCCTGGGGTTGACTTTGAGTTGACTGGATGATTGATTTGAGGACTATTGTGACACATTCTGGGTTGGCCAACCAAGAAGACTTTGCTGGTTGAAGCATCCTACTGACCGCCGTAACGCACCAACACGTTCTCCTGTTTCTGGTTTGTCTTCTATAGATCCACTGGTATGTTCTATCAACATTTTACTTAACTATTTATGTGATTGCTGTTATAAAAGTAAAATTGCATCAAGCATAGAACATCTACAAAAATTTACACAAAGGAATGTCATGGAAGAATAGATCAGGCCTAACATCCCTTGGGCATATATTTATGGTGCTTCTAATGCACAAAACAGGTTTGGGGCAGGGTTAGTTATCTACCTTGATGAGAACGGATTCTTCAAAGCTTCAGTGGGCCTTGGCATGGGTTCCAATAATTATGCAGAGTTACAATCACTAAAACTCCTAATGTGTTGGATAAAACAGCTGAGGATTGGATTTGTACAAACCTTTGGTGATTCTATGAATGTTATTAATTGGTTCAACAGTTTGCAGAGATGTCAAAATCATATTTTGATTCCAATCTTAGATAAAATTTTACAAATCAAAATGTCTTATGAGCATATATCTGTTTGCCATATCTACAGGAAACAGAACACTACAACAGACCTCCTTTCTAAGGAGGGTATACAGCAGGTTTTGGGCATTTGGCGGATAGCCGAGCACAATGATGGGACGATCTGTGTGTCGGATCAACAGCCTTTCAATCACTAGTCAGGCTTCTCTGGTTGTTCATTTCATATATCAGTCTTTTTTCCAGTTTTGTACTTTTGGATAGGTGTCTTCACAGACTGTCTGTATTTTTGTAAAAAAATTGTTTATCTTGTTGCATAACTGGTATTTATTTGGGTTGTTTTCTCCTTAAGGGGAGGCCCAAGTATATTGGTCAGAATATTATGTCATGGTGGAACTGTGAGCTGTTATTGCTCAGTTTTTTGATGTGACTCATTGCCTGCTCATGGCAGACATACTACTTTTTCAGAATGCTTATAGCATCTACTATGTAACTTTTTATTTTCCTAATAAAAAGTTCTATTTTTCCTGGGACAAAAAAGATTATACAGCTATAGCTGATCAAATAATGCAAAAACTAAATTAAAACTTGTAATAAAGATATTGAACGGACATACTTCTTGACAGTTTGTATTTGTAATGCCTACATAAATAACACTAGCAAAGGCAAGGAAGGAAAAAATTGTTGTACCTCAGTTTTGACGGGTGCTTTTGATTTTTTCACTTTACCTGCATCATAATCCATTGGTTCCCAACTCTCGCCGCTTGGGGGAAGAAGGCTAGAGTCCCAAGAAACAAAGTAAATATCTCCATCGAGATCACTTCCAGAAGCTTCATTGGGATGTGGCCTGTGCCCCTTTTGTGGGAAGACAAAACAATCAACTAAGTGATGCAAACTAGGAGCATCCACAGCTTCTAGAATCCGAATATCTCCAGGATGCAGGCAAGGGTTCTTGGCCACAACCACTTTTCCTTTTACAACTGTTGAAATTGCTTTCCTCTCTCCAAAGCTTGAGCCATGTCTGAGAAAACAGCCCTCCAGGGGCGGGCTTGAAACTTTGATGAAACATTGCCCATATTCCAACTCCCCCATTTCATCCAAACAGCCCATTAACCATCTACCTTGGGGAACGAAAATCCTACATTTTGTCAAAAGCTCTTCTAATTGGACAGCTCTTATAGAAGAAAGCATGTCTCTTAAGTGAGGCTCACTTTGGGGTTTAAAACCAGCGCTTAGCATCATAGCAGCAGTGTTTTGCAAATCTCCTGTGCATGACGTTGTCAATACCTCAAATGCCACTTCAACATTTTCAAGCATTTGATCGAGTTTATTAACCATTGAATTTTGTAAATGATGAAAAGCATTGTCAGGAACCGACAAGGATGACAAGAGAGTAATTATTTCCTTGTTCAAAAAGCAGGGCTGGAAATGTGTCCAAGTAATTATTTCAAGTGTTGTATGTTCAGACTCAAACTTCTTCATACTGGGCCTCAATGAGAGCTTAAATTTACTTCCTGGTTCTGCTGCCCAAGTTGCAACCACACCCTTGTATCCACCATACCTGATCTGAAACGCTGAGGGAGGGTTGAAATTCAACTGCAGTGCTTGTGCAACTTCCATGGCAAGATCTGGTGTAATTTTTCCTATACCATCAGAAAATTCGTAACCATTCCTTTTAATATCTGAAAGGTGCTCAACATCTTTTGGTGGAACCTCCACTGTACAATAGGTGGAAGAAAAGCATTGACCCATCCTTGCAGCATGCTTGGCAACATTGTCTTGGGGGAAGTTCCCCATCCACTGCTTGATATATTGTACTGTCATATCCTTCCCTTCAGCAAAGAACCATGCAGAACGGTCTCTCAGTTGATTTGCAGAGAATGCTAGAAACAAGTAGTCTCGTCCACATAGCTTAAAACCCTTATGGAGTATTTGCTTTACTCGCTCAAAAATAGCTGTCCTATATGCAGTAGAACCAGAGGTAACTTCTTTAACAATGGGTGCTATACGCACATTTAGTACCATGGAGGACATTGCTTGCATGCTATCATCCATGAAAGTTACTCGCAGAAATCGGTCTGCAAACCTCTTAAAGTGCCTTAAGACTCTGTTTGACAATTCCACTTCTGGAGCAAGACAGTATGCTTTTGTAGGAGTGATGACCATTCTCCTCACTTCAATTGTTTCCTCGACAATCTTTGGGCTCTTCAGGACCTTTGGATTCTCTGAAATCCAGTTAAGAACAGTCTTAAATCTTCCATGGGCATCAAAAACTGGGTAGGTGTAGGCAAGCATATGCCTCAGTGCCAGGGTACTTAACTTGGTTTGTGTCACACCAGGATCCAACAAATTATAAAACTCGCGTGTTATTCTGTGATAATTGACAATGCCCTTGTGCACAAGAGCATTCAGGAGGAACATACTCTCAAAAGGAATTTTTGGGCGGTGTGGCAGGATGAAAAACAATTCCCTGCTCAACACATATGTCTCCATGTCAACTTTCAAAGTAGGAGGTGGTTTTTCATCTAGCAATCCTTCCATTTTGAAATAGTCAATGGCCTTTTTCATTGTATCGCCCATGCGAGGAGACAGATCAATTTTGTAGGCCAGGCATCTACCCAATGCATTGTTAGGAGTGAAGTCCAAGGTTCGAATCCAGGGATCATCATCATCCAACAAAGGAAAAGGAACACTGACATAGATATCATCGTCTGCGGTTCTGTAATATATCCAAGGAGGCACCCAAAGCTGTAACAGCATAACTTTAGTACCCTGGCCATTGATAATCCTTACGTTCCGAATGTCTCTGATAAGAAATTCAATCTTAAAATCACATTTTATCAGTGTGTCCTTACGACGAGTACTAAAAGTAAATAACTGATCCCGAGTAAGAAAAATCCTACATCTTCTATCAAATGGGTCCACATGAAAATCGACACCAGAAGTAGGTGCTCTCCAGGCCACCGCGAACTCATTCAGATTCAGCAGTGATCCGATCTCAAGCAAAAGAACAGGAGAAAATCTAAAGAGGGGAGTTGTTCTTCTTTTGCACAATCTAGAGGAGGTTTCGGTACCAACCTTGACCTTGAGAACGTGGCCGCCGAATATGAGCTTCCCACTATCACTGAGCCTCATCACCTCCTTCACAGCACTGGGAGTTGAGAACTGAACAAAGGCATGGGGAGGAACCTTGGCGATGTTGCTTTTCTTGCCATTGCAGGACTTTACGAACTCTGGGTATGCAAACTGAGGAGTCGTTGATGTCTTCACTCTGCATCTGTATACCGATCCCACTTTCACAATCTCTTGTATGTAATCGGTCAATTCTTTGGCACTCACGCCCTCCACAAAACCACCCAGGCTTATCTGAGTTGAGTCCATATCCTCCCCTTTCCAGTTTCATTTCATCAATGCAAGCCAATTATAATAATTCCAATTCCATTCATCAAGGAGTCCCGAGACCATAACCCGAATCTGAATCTACACCTAACTTAGAATTGAAGTAAAAGAGCGAATATGCCTCCCTGCCCTCCAACGTGCAGGAACCCGGTAGGTAATGCTATCTTGGCAAACGGGAAGTAGCTAGTGATATAATGTGATTCGATTCGATTGTAGTCGGAGGAGGAAGTTGCCAGGCAACAGGGGAGCTGTTAAGCTGGATAAGTACTCTGTACTAGAATGAGTTTATAGGTAATAGTGTTTGTTTAGCCTGGAGGCTAGACTTAAACCCATGCTGCCGCCCATTAAAATCCTGTGAAACCCCAATTTTGACTGGAAAATAATTTTTTCAATCAACCAAAATGAGATATGCCCACTATAGGGATGTTCCGTCAAAGCTTGAATGCCCTTTTGATCACCACAATTTACTAAAATTGTGGGAAGCTTGAGATTGGGCGTTCTTTAAGATGCTAATTGATGAACATCAAATTTACACAAACTAATTAATCAAAATGATGGAATGTTTAAATTGGTTTTGGAGGGGAAATAGAATCAACACTTCTTAATTTTGAATGTCAAATCTTGAAATTTAACAAATTAATATATATTTTCAAAAATTTCTCCAGAATTTTATCAGGATCCGGAATTTCCATTATTTTCTGGGCTTTGTGGGCTCCCTTTTTTCAATGGTTTACTACGAACCTCAATTTGAAACTGGGGGACGTTGTTTCCATTACAGCTTCCGGATTCAGACACGAAACTGCCCAATGAACCGTGGAAAAGAGACAAGGTGAGACCGTGAGAGGACCTCTGGTCAGTGGCTGTTTCAGTGTACTCCGGCGTATGGGACTATGCCACGCATCACGTCTTTTTCAAAATTTCAGTACGATAAAACAAGGGCGTTGCAGTAAAGAGTGAAAGTAGGCTCCACCACTGATCTGGAAGATCACTGTACGGATTTTCCGATACCTCACTCAAACTGGGGAATCCAACTGATTCAAAACTCGAGAATCTAACATTCTGTGTTTTCTGGCACTGAAATCCATAAACGTGGCTAACCAGTCCTCCCCAAGAATTTACAGTCGTATGGTTCCGGTCAATGGATTTTGTAATGGGTGTCTCACCAGAGTTGAACTCGATAGAGTCTTTATGGCAGTATATTTGATATAAAGTAATAAGAAAGATCATGGGAAAAAGAAAGAAAGTATTTTTAAGGTCCGTGAGGAGTTTTTTTGAAAGGGAATTGATTGCCCAACATAGTGGCTCTATTTATTGAAAATAAAGTGGAAAATTTGAAAGACCATGGGAGCTTTCTAGGAAAGAGAACGGATTTCTTAACATGGTGGTTTTAGTTTTCTAATTTGTTTGTATCACTTTGAATAATTAGAACGAGTTGTGGATCAAGGGGATGGCATTTGTGAAATATAATACATTCTCATTAGTTTAACATAGTGGCTTCATCTTAAGGAAAATAAAGTGGAAATTTTGAAAGACCATGGGAGCTTCTTATGAAAGGGAATGGATTTCCTAACATAGCTCTAATTTTTTAACTTTTTGTATTATTTTGAATAATTAGAATGAGTTGTGGATTTAGGGATGGCATTTGTGAAATATAATATATTTCCATTAATGGTTCAAGTTTATGTAAGATATTATTGTTTTCCACTCTGTATTGGATATAAATTTATTTTATTTTGTAGTTGACTAGTTCATTAACTTGATATATAGATTTAGCACAAAGTGTCAACCACAAGAGTAATTTAGTGTAGGGTGGCCAACAATCTAGCCATTTTGTGACATCCTCTCCCTTTCTTAATTTTAGCCAATGGTCCTCCCAAAGTTCCTTCAACTTGATGTTGTCTACTCTGCATTGTTCCCTCCTCCAAGTATAGCCAACAATCCTCCAATAGTGTCTTTAACTTGATGTTGTATGCTCCATATCATTTTCAATCTTTGTAGAATGCATCCATCATTTGCATAATTTTGAAGGGTTGTTGAGTTGGCAATTGTGCATCATTGTATCAGTGGGATGGTTGTTTCAAATGGAATTATGCTTCAAATTCAAATTTGAAAGTTTGAACTTGATTTGTTTGCCTCTAAACATGTGTCAAAAATAAGCTTTGTCCCTATTTTGGTTTCCATGAATGCTTCTTTACATTATTTGAGTGTAACTTGTACCCTATCATGGCTCCCTCCTTGCTAAATGCCACTACTACCTCCACACTAACGTCAATCATTAATAGGTTGCTCCTCCTTCCAAAAGTAATTTTACAAAATATGTTTGGCATTTTATTTGGTTTAACCTTCAGCATATAGATTTATGTACATCTACCTAAGGTTTTTGTGGAATGTTTTGACCTTACATATGTACACACAACTATTTTTGAGGTGAAGCTTCCTCTCTTGCATGCCATTATGGTCATTGAAACTTAGCATGTTCATTTCAAGGTGACATTCCCATCTCTAGTAGATTTCTGGGTGGTTTTTAAGTGTGCACCTTTATGTAGAGGTAAATGGCTCTCAATATTGCCTATTGTTTTGGGAAGAGGTTTTGAGGATGTTGAACAATCTAGCGGCTATAAAGGAAGAGAGAAAAACCATTAGAAAGGCTAGAGACGCATTCCCAACACTGATAGAAGTGCTTAACTAGGATGATGCACCAAAATGTTAAGAGCAAGTAGCACCTAGAATCCTAAAGTGCATAAGATAATGGAACAAAGGAACCTCAACCATGTCATGATCCTTAATCCTTAAAATTCAATCACAAACAAGACATCCAAGTATATAATAGAGAGTCACATTAACTTTATATATCAAAATTCCCTTAAGGTAGGGCAACACTCTGCAATGATTCTTTTATTGAATGATCAACTCTTATTATCTCTCAGGGGCCAACCTCCTAATGAGCTAAGCTTTAAAAAAATAGACTTTGATACATGATTCATAAGGAGAACTCCATCCTTAATTATAACTAGTAAGAAAACCATAATGGTAACTACTTATTGAACCTTCTTTATTGAGTCCACATTAAATTTATCCAATGCTAACTACCTAGTGGGCCTTATTTAATAATAGAAAACATAGTGGATCCACTACACCTTACATTAAATGGCCATTATGTATACACCATTACTAACTCCAATGAGACTTTTGCACCTATTATACCCCAAGAAAGGATCTCACCATTCTGTCCTCCTTTGAAAAGCATTGCCATCAACACTTGCAATGATGATGTACAACCATAAACTAAGGTTCGATGTACGAGTGATAACTGCAACAATGAAGTAGTTTAGAAGAGCAAGGTTTCATGTACAAGTGTTGGCCTCAACACTAAAGTAATCCAAGAAGTTCATCCATAAACCTAGGCCCCATATCCAAGTGATTTTGCAAACTCCCAATTAATGGCACTTGAGCTCAATCAATGGCTAATGTCCATTATAGTCTTATGGGTCTAAATAAATAGAACCCTCCATATTTCAAAGATCATCCATATTGCTATAAAAGGTCGATTTTGGATCTAGAAGGAACATGATAACTGGAGAATATGTAAATTTAAAATTGGTATTCATAACAAGCTCTTGATTTTTCTCATTGATGTTCATTTCATCTACTGGAGTAGAGACATCAAAATAGACATTGGAAGTCATTGTCAAATTGAAGATGTCAAATATCCATATACTATTAATCAGAAACCTCCTTTAAATCATACTAAACGTATGTATCTAGTATATTCTCCAGTGATGAAAGTATATGTCTCACCAATGGTACAGGCCTCCTTAAAAGTTACCTTAACAACCTTAAAAGTGACATTAATGTTATGCATAGAAGACATCACTTGGTTACATAGTGGGATAAAGTACATTATGTTTCTACACATTCACATTCTTTGGTTCCTCTAAGATTTTGAAGCGGTGAATTTTAAAATAGCCCTAACTTCCTTAATATTGTTAAGAATTGTTGTTACCCCAATCTAGAAATAACACAGCTCTGTTCCTAATGGTGTTGGTATTGTAATTGGTTTAAAAAGCAAAGAGACAAATATGCAGTAGTAATTTCCCATGGGGGGTCTTGAGGGCTTAATTTGAAATAGGTATAACTTCTATCATATGCTATGAATTTCTATTGTGACCTCAACTTTAGAATGTTATGGCCACCTTGGTTTAATTAGCATTATTCTAGGTGCAATATGGGTGCTTTATCAAAAACCTTGTTTGCAATGCTCATGGTCATCACTGAAAAACCGTATAAGAGTTCATTTTAAATTAGCAATATCTTCACTTCCTGAACTTTAGTTTGAGTAGACTATTTTTGAAATTGGGCAGTGTTTGAAGAGGAACTTAAATTTATAATTTGTTTATTCATATTCTACACAAAAATATATAGAAATGGATCTAAGTGTTGTGGTCCTATTTTCCTCTTTAAAATTCCGCCCAAAAGAAGACAATTATTCCCCTCTTTTCCCTAAGAAAGAGCTCTATTACCACTTGTTATGATATGCAACCTTTAAAAATAAAGCATAAACAACATATCCAAGAATATGATAGAGAATCATCTTAACTTCATATATCAAAATATCCTTAATGTAGGGAAAAGATTGATCTTTTTATGTAATGATAAACTTGCATTCACCTGCCTCTTTGATGAATTAAGCTTTAGAACAATATACTCCAATACATGATTCATAAATAGGAATGTGTCATTATTTATAGCTAGCTAGATAACCCTAATGCTAACCATCTAGTGGACCTTTTTAATGAGATCGCTCTACATTTATTCATTGTTAAGTACTTATTGGGGTTTATTTAATAATAACAAACATAGTGGACCAAATCCACCTAACATTAAATGACCACTATACCACACCATCATTAACTCTAGTAGGTCCTTTAGCTCTTGTTACACTACTAGGAAGGATCCACAAAACCATATTTTGTAACACCCTTTTTTAATCCCCAAATTTTGAGGGATTTAGAATAACAATAAATCATAATTAGATACACTTTGCACCATTGCACATAGTGTTCTACTTGTGAATATTTCAACCACTAAAATCCTATTGCAACAACTAGAATATATTTTTTTAATTGTTAATTAATTTAACAATTTATGTGCTACAACAAATACCAAATAATTCACATTGCAACCTTCACAAATAAAACTATGGAAAAATGAAGCATTGAAATTTGAGAAATGCTAGCACACACATATAAAATTGACTTAATTATTTTTGTACAAATGTCCCTGGAAAAACCAAAATTGGAAAAATAGGTGCAGCAGTTGAGGGTTTTTATTATTATGCAACAGTGATAAATTATGAGTACAATCTGGATGCCGAAAACTGGCAATCCTGTAGAGAAAGTACTGGAAAAAATATCTAGAGGGAATTTACCCTCCCTCTGAGAAATCCCGACACTTGACTTCCCAAGAAAAGCAAGTCCTCCAATTGGGCCTACGAAGGCTCTATGTCAACTTTAAGTTTCCTACCACATGTGATGCCCGAATCATTTTCTATTCAAGTCATTATGCCTGCTACTAACTGGGAAAATTCTTCTCTGACACTCTGGAATGTCTATCTGGCCTCTGGAACTAAAAAAGTCTTCCTTCCTCAGCAAATCAAACTGCCCAATAAATCCCTTGTGTCGCCTCTGCACAACTTCCTGGAGGAATTTTGGCCTTTCTCTGTAATGCACTTCACTGGATCTCGAGAACTTCCTCCGGCCTCATTATCTCTGCCCCTCTTTGTCTTTGCTACCCTACTGAAGCTTGAACTCTTCTAGCACTATTGGCTCTCTAGAAAATCAAACTCTCCAAGGAAATTGTACTCTTTATGGTTCTCACAAGTGTGTTCTCCATCTACCCATCGACCTCTTCTTATAATCCTCTGTTGGACCTCCAATGACCAAGATTAAAACTTAATCAAGGGTCAAGATCATATCGGAGTCGATCCGTGTGAGTTTCTAGATGATTCACACCTTATCTTAATTAATTCTGATAATCTGATTAAGGCACTTCTAGATGGAATTTCCATAAACGATTTTTGGGTTATGGAGAACTTATGTGTTTTAGCATCTCCTCAAATTTTCAAGACTAGAACACCTCTAATGCTACAGAAACTAACACTCCCTCTTAATGAGAAAGGTGTTCTCTCTCTAATGTTGCACATTCTGCCACAACACCCTGTCTCTGGAGTTTTTACCACCCTTTTTGATGTTGTTGATGCCTAACCACTGCCCATCAACCACTATGCAACTCTGATGTTGCATTTGTGCTACTTCTCACAATGCCATATTGTTGCCAACTCTGCATCTGTATTGTAACTCCCTCTCATATATTGTTGTTGAAACTACAACTACTGCAACCTAGGAGCATCCAAAATATTGAATCAATTGTGTTCAATATAATGCAGTTGTATCTAAGCCCTGATTGTTACTAGCTACTACATTGTTCACCAAAGAATCCGCGTTGTTGTTGACTCTGCACTGTGCCACTCTACACTGCTACCAACTCTACACTATGCTCCCCAACACCCAACTGCTACTAGTTTGCAACTGTCACTCTGGAATTTGACAGCATCACTAACATTGATCCATCATGCCACTAAATACTTCCCCCTCCCCCCCCCCCCGTAGCCAGGTAATGATCCATGAGGAAGAAACCTCAATGGACCACGCCCATGTCTACAAGTGTCTGGGCTAAAACTCCATATCGCCCCACCTCTCCCCTGGAGGTATGGCTGCAAACATCGCAAAATCTTCCTCCAGCCAAGAGGACAACTTTTCAATCTCAGTTGACATTGCCTCCTGGTCCTGCTTCTTTGTCTTGTCCTTATTCTTGAGAGGACATTGCGTGTTGTAGTGACCAAGTTCATCACATCTAAAGCACTTGACCTTTGACAGGTCCAACTTCTTCTTCTTTTCCCCCTGTCCTTCACTGAAACCCTTTGATGTTAGGGATACATTCCCTTCCTCACTCTTTGGTCCCTTGTTGTTTCCTCTGATGATGGTGCTCTTTACTAGAGTGCGCCTCAACTCCTCCTGTTGCAGATCAGACCACATCCTGTCCCATTTAGGCAAAAGGTGTCTCTGCCCAAGATACTGTGGAAAAATACTCGCTGGTAATCTCGGACACTATTTAGTGCCAATCATACAAGCTCTGTGGGTTGGGTGGCTCCCCAACGATGGCTAATTGATCTCGGACTTCTTGAATCCAAGTGAGAAAGGCATCTATGATCTCGCCCTTTTTCATCTTGGTACTCCTTAGCTTCTCCTGGAGAAACATCTTCTGCTGCTCGAAAGAACTCTGAAATAACTCGGAAAGAGCATCCCACATCTCCTTGGTTGTACCTTTGTCTACCACATGTAAGACTAGATGATCTTAGAATCCATCCAAAATCATCCTCTTTTCCTTTTCCATTTCCCTCCTGTACTCCTTGATTTGATCATCATCCTAGGGTACTACTACCACATTTTTTGCATAGGTCTTCAAACCATGCTCATCAAGGAGAAAGGACATTTTGGCATTCCAAATGACATAGTTGGAGGCACCATCCAATCTATCTTTATCTCTGAGCCTAGCTATGGCCATCTTAAATCTAAAGAACACTCCCTCTTTCCCTCTTCTTCTCTACTGGGTTTTCTACTCACACTCCCTTTTGGATTTAGAATATCTGCTCACAACTACTTCCAATATACAACTGGGAGAATCATATTTCTGGTCTAGAAACCCTCTTAGATAAATTTCCCTTGTGTGTGATTTTCTCTTCCACCCGACGTTAATTCTACTACTGGAAACTGCTGCAAAACCTTTTGTGCCCAACCAAGGAATCTCCTCAGTGAAAATCTGAGTTGTTGTTGCTCCCTCTGCTTGTTAGAATCACTATTATGGGTAACTCGAATATTCTGCCACCCTGCAACTGAAAATCGAACCCTTGCCCAACAATTTGCACTCCCTAGCCAGGCACTTCACAACCTCTGATAATTTCGGCTTGGTGCTCCCTCTGAACAGTGAAATTATCTTCTTCCACCTATGAGCTCCTCGGCTGATCAATCATGCTATGATACCATGTGAAGATTTCAACTATTGAAATCCTATTGTAGCAATTGGAATTTATTTCTCTATTTATTAATTAATTTAAAAATTCATCTGTTACGAAAAATACCAAATAATTCACATTATAACATTCACAAATAAAATTGCACAAAAATGATAGCGTTGGAAACTGAGAAATGCTAGCACACACACATTAAATTGACACAATTATTGTTAGACAAATGTCCCCGAAAAAGAGCCAACTTGGGAAAACCGGAGCAACAACTGAGGGTTTTTATTATTATGCAACAGTGAGAAATTTTGAGTATAATATGGATGTCGAAAACTAGCAATCCTGCAGAGAAAAAACTAGAAAAAATATATATAGGGAATTTACCCTCACTTCGAACAATATCGGCACTTGACTTTTGCGTCAACCTGAAGTTTCCTGCCACATGTGCTACCTAAATCGTCTACTAATCAAGATCTCTTGTCTGTTGATGGTTGGGAAAACGCCTCTCCAACACTCTATAACCTCTGCATGGCCTCTAGAACTGAAAATGCGTTCCTTCCTCAGCAATTCAAGTTTCCTAAAAAAGTTCGTTGCCTTTGCACAACTTCCTGTAGAAATTTTGGCCTTTCTCTGCAATGCACTCCATTGGATCTAGAGAAATTCCTCTGACCTCATTGTTTATGCCCCTCTTTGTCTCTGCTTCCCTACCGAAGCTCGAACTCTTCCAACACTACTGGCTCTCTAGAAAATCGAACTCTCCAAGGACATCAAACTCTTGGTGGTTCTCACAAGTTTGTTCTCCATCTACCCATTGACTTCTTATAATCCTCTGTTGGACCTCCAAAAACCAAGATTAAAACTTAATCAAGGGCCAAGATCATATGTGATTCGATTTGTGTGAGTTCCTAGATGATTCACACCTTATCTCAATTAATTCTGGTCAATTAATCCATTTTCCTAAGTTTAGACTTATGAAATATTTTAAAATGGGCTAATAATATAATTGAGATACTTCTAGGTGGAATTTCTAGAAACAATTTATGGGTTATGGAGAATTCATATGTTTTAGACTCTCCACAAAGTTTTGAGTCTAGAAAACCTTCAATGTTATAGAAACTAACGTTGCTTTCTCTCTATCATTTTATTTCACCATCCTTTTCCTCTAGCTTTTTAGATCGATTATTGTCGGGACACCATTGCGCCCCCAATGCATTAGTCATAGAGGCTATGTGGCCTTCATCCTTAATTTCTGTTAGGACATCTGATAACACCTTCTAGAAGATTTAGGGTCAATTCCCCTAGTCCACCTCTGAATTCTAGCTCTTCATAGTCATCTAGTTCTTCCTCAGATTTTGAAACATCTCAACCTCGATTCGCTACCATGTATGGTGTCAATGTTAGCAGAAATGTTGGTCCCAATGCAGGAACCAATAAAGAAGGAAATGTCGGTGGAAACATTGATAATACTCAAGGTCCCCCTCTTGGAGGTAAGACGGGAAGCTCACAACAAATGAATATCACTCAACCTTTCCTTCCCTATATGGTTGGTTTAAATCTTCATAATTTGAATCAGTTAATTAATGTTCCTCTTCAACATGAACCTAATTGGCCCCCTATGCCAACGAAACTTCCATAAGACATATCGAATTTTGAAGGAAACTTCAGAGAGGATCCTTCCAATCACATATGATCTTTCCATATGTGGTGTTCCTCCAACTCCATAACGAATGATTCCATTCATCTACACATATTTCAACGCACCCTCACCGACTTTGTCGTGAAGTGGTATGTAGACCAACCCCATGCTTCAGACCAGGTGTTTGCATCTCTTGAAAACATATTTTTATCTTATTATTAGTTATTTTTCCATTATGATACCAACACTGAGCTTTTGAACACTTGTCGATAATCTTCAGTGATCCTTCTTTCCTATCATGTTCAGGAATGGCGTAGAAGATGAAGCTTCTGCAAAGCTCTGAAGTTCGAAGACCAAGTATTTTTGGATAGGTTCTTGAAATCTCTCCTCTCACCTATTGCTAAATATGTCACATCCACCTTTCCCCAAACCAAATAAGAAGTCATTTAGAAGGCTCTATAGTTTGATCTAATCTATGCCCAATCAGGTTATGTTTACATCATTCTTCCCGACCTTCCTTTTCCTAGTGCTTCTTGTGCACTAGGGGTATCTCATGTCACAGATGATGTGATTGGATCAGTCTCTTACCAGCAACCTTCCTCATATCGCAAGGAACTATGGTACATGATGAACCTCAAGGGAGGCCCAATATTAATTACACTTATCCTCCCCCTGATCCTTCACCTATTACTTCACACAAAGGCACAAGTACTTCTTATGCATATCCCCATTCACATCATTCAATGTTAGGTCCATCTAGCACTTATCTTGGTTACCAGAATGTGACCATGAATCCATATTATCCTTATGCACCGCCTAGTGCTCCAACCCTGATGGCACCAACACCTCAACCTCCCATGCCTCAACCCTCTCTTCCATAACAACCACCACCTTCGTAGGGGAAATTGTATGCTCAACAAAATGTTTCCAATCCCCTAATAAAATTAAAAGGAAAAGAGGGAAATGAAAGAAGAATCAACAACCCTAGGGATCCCATGCAACCGATTTCATCAACCTCATGCTAATCAGGGTGATCAATCTACTACCACAACCCAACAACTAGCTAGCAAACCCAAACAGAACAAGGCCTTTCACACAAATAAGCCTTGCGCATGTTGCGATACCTATGGTCATTACACACATGATTATCCCTTTCTCCCTCATATGTGAAATGCATGGGAAGACCAAGAAGTTTCCTCTAGAGGGAAGTAGCCTATGCCTACATTTGCTCCTCCCTCTACACATCTAGCAATGCTTAAGAATCCTTTCCTTCCCAAGGCAACCAAAATCATTTAGTTCCACAACCTTGTCAACCTTTGGGATGGATCTTATAATGTCTTAATGATGAATTCTCAAGAATTCAATCTTCAAAATTGATCACGTCAATATGATCCACCTCCTGAGGTGCAACCAAAAGTGACCATAGAGCCTCCTTAGTCATCAAATGGTACCTTACAAATCCCTCCACCTAAGGTCGAGGTTTCGCCCAAGATCCCCAAAGGACCATTATGTCAAAAAATTGTTTCCATCTCTCAGTCCGCCCATAACTATAACATATTAGATGAATTGGAAAAGTCTCTTGTTTCCATGTCAACGTTGGAAGTCCTCCAGACATGCCCATCACAATGAAAGGCTCTGCTCTCTACTTTTGGCATTGTGGATCCTTTATATGATCACACGATTTTCTTTGACATTGATAAAGTTGATAATCCTCATCTCCCCCCATATGTTGCTTTCTAGATCGTAGTCTCCATCAAGAACGTTGTTGTTTAGTAATGTATCATTGACAAAGGTTCATCCACATGTGTGATTTTTGCTCATATCTGGAAGAAACTTGGTTCTCCCGAAATTTTACCATCTATTATCACCATTCGTGCATATGATGGTTTCCCTTCACAACTTGGAGTCTTGTACAAGAATCGTCCTGTCGCGTTGGATGAAAAGAAAGTCTTGATTGACATTGAGGTTATTTATGTATGCCATGAAAGTAGTTACTTATTCTTTCTATCATACTATGAGATTCCCCTATAATGGGAAGTTAGTGACCATTGATCAACTAATGACAAAACTAAATCTTATGTGACTTGGAAACTGGTTCAAATGGTTCCTACTGCCCCCTCCATTACTTAAGTTCCATTGCAACCTCAAGAAGAGTTTTTTCCTACTCCGAAAGATACTAGCGAGGGAGGAAAAGATATGATAACTTAAGTGACTACCACCCAACCATAAACACCTAAGCCTACTCCTTTGTGTGTTTTGTGTGATTTATATGGCCATGCCACTAATAATTGTCTCACTTTACCCCTATTGAAAGAATTTGTTTCCTTGGATGAACTTCAGCCATACCCAAACGTTCTTGAGGTGCAAGTCACCCTTCCTGAAACATTCAAGAAGAATAAAGGTTTACACATGAATCACATTTGTGCTTTGTGCAAGACATAGGGTCATTATTCACATTTTTGTCCTCATCTCTCCCATTTTCTCGATACCCTTGTTTTCTTCACGATATGTATGTTTCTTGAAGTGGAATTGCTACTACTCTACTTTCATCACCTGGCACCTCTCCTTCGCTGTGTCAGGAGGCTTTTCAACCCATTGTTGTGATTGGTCCTTATGATTTAGAAATGGTAGAGAATACCAGACCCATCCTTAACCTATCATTAACCATGGGATTGACAAATTTAGACTCCCCAAGAGTGTCTAACTGTGAACCTTCAAAAACACCTCTTTCTCAAGTCTCTTCAATCTCAACATCGGTGGATATTCAATCCACTAGTCATTAGTTTCCCCTTAGAAATATTGTGTATTTGAACCTTGTTAATTGATCCAGATTTATGCAGGAATGCAATAAAATATAGAAATAGACATAAAAATAGAGATGCAGTAGAAATAATGCTTCATTTCATTAATATCAAATAACAGAAATATGCTTACATACATAATGGAAATCAAATAGTTAGGGCGTTGGTAGCTTATCTCTTAGAAGATATGTGGCAGCTACATGCCTCTCAACTGTGTTAAAATGAGGCTCGAGGGCCTATTTATTATTGAGAAACAATGGAAAACTCTAAACGTCCAAAAACCAAACTCTAGGAGATCAAGTGCCAAAACTATGGGCCCCTTTTGGGTAAATTGGTGTTTCAATTTCCCAGCGTCGTAACTTTGGCATATTATCTCCATTTGACGCACATGATACATCGTTAGAAATATCTATCTGAGGACTACAACTGCTAACCATAAATATTTAAATTCTAGAATAGGATCATATTTGACTGTGGCGCGATGCCCAAAAAACGTCGTTTAGGGCCTCAAAACGACTCCGAAAGTTCAGGACCCGAAAAACTGCTAAAAATAGTAAGTTGTGCTGAAACTGAAAAACTGAAAGAACTGATGGTGGCATTCCAAATGGAATAGGTGGGCAGCCACCAATATCCACCTAGATCATTAGGGTCCCAAAACGGCTCCAGGAGTGCAGGACCCGAAAACCTGCTAAAAATAGTAAGTTGTGCTGAAAGTGAAAAGCTGCAAGAATTGATAGTGAGGGTCCAAATGGAATAGGTGGGTGGCCACCGATATCCACCTGGATCATTCCTCCCTCCTTAGGAAGCAATGGTCCCCATTGCATTGATATCCTCCATGAGATGAGGCAAATTTTGTTGAACTGGGTATTAGATTTGTTAAAGATGTGACGGACCTGCGGGCAGACATGCTGGATGCATTTAGTAAATTTGGTTTCTTTATTAGCCTCAGACAATACATGTGTGGATTCTGTTTGTGGATCCTAGGGTTATGTTTTTGGAAGTTTAGATTTTTCCATTGTTTCTCAATAATAAATAGGCCCTCGAGCCTCATTGTAACACAATTGAGAGGCATGTAGCCGCCACATCTCTTCTCATAGATAAGCTACCAGCACCCTAGCTATTTAATTTCCATTATGTCTGTAAGCATATTTCTGTTATTTGATATTAATGAAATGAAGCATTATTTCTGTTGCATCTCTATGTTTATGTCTATTTTAGTATTTTATTATGTTCCTGCATAAATCTGGATCATCAATCTTGCGCATTTGAACCTTGTCTCCCATGGTGTTGCTTTATATGTTTTATCGTCTACATCAAGTGGCCACTAATAATCTCACAACCCAGACTTCTGCTCAGATGAAGACATTATAGTCTATAACCACACCATATTATCCTTGGGATGATATGCATCATTGTTCATACTTTCTCCCGCAACATGATCGATATGTTGTCTTAGTGCTTACATATTTGATACTTCATCCAAAATATATTTTTCCACAAAGCGTCAAATTGTCATCTGTTTAAATTGATTTTCATTATATTTTTTGCTCGTATTCTAACACCATCTTGTATTAGCACTTGTTGGCTCTTGTGTCCATTTTCCTCATGAGTAACCTTTTCTTACTCATGCTTTTCGGGTCTCTCTTGGGCCCATTCCCTATGGTAACATCATTAAGTCACCCTTGTTCAAAGCATCATAAATGAGTCATCATTAGGTTCCATGGAGTCTGTTTAAAACCACACCAAGTATTGTTATAGTATGCCATCTCTTCCATGTGTCGTACCCATTCTATATTACTAAAATTTTACCTCCAGATGTCTTGATCTATATTTGAAAATATTTTCACATGAGTAGTCGACCATCCCCTCTGGAATTGTATCAATTGTTGCTAATTCAACCTTGCATGTTATGCTATTCAATATCCAAACTACTGTTATAGGGTAAGCCAAGAATATTTGGTCCTATAAATATGTCATTGATGGTGAGAAGCAATTGTATCTTAAATGGATTAAGTGGTAGCTTGAATTGATGGTTGTGAAAGAGCATGGTCTATGAGATTTTAGAGTGGATAAAAATGTTGATGAAGACTATACCAGACAAACATGATTGTATCCAAAAACACTTATATGTGATTTTAGTATTATTAATGGTTATGTAAGAATTAAGTGAAAGTGTTACAATTAATGCTTACTTTAAAAATTGTTTGTTGAATTTATTAGAGACTTTTGAAATATTATGTCAATTTTTATTTCCATCCAACTTTAAAATAAATTAAATCTAGAAACACTTATATAAATGTATTGTATATTGGTTTATATATAATAATAATAAAAAATGTGAAAATTTATAATCAATATTTTATTTTAAATAAACCTCGACATCATAATTCACATTAATATTAAATATGTGATTTAATGTATTACTTCATTTAATATTGAATATATAAATATTATATAAATTTAATAATTCTTCTTTGACTATACTATTACCATATTATTAAAAAAAAATATTATATTATTTTATTATCATATTATTACAAAATTCTTCTTAAATTAAATGATTCTACTTTATTGACTATATTATAGAAGTAAGACGTTTCCTTTTTAAAGGTGGATGCTTGCTCGTTTTATATAAAGAGAAAGATTTCGTTTTATATAAAGAGAAAGATTCATTAACCATTTGAAATCATGAAGATTTAATAACCTTTATTTCTGGATTATAGTAGTTTTTAACAACTTTTAATAACTTTTTTCTTTATTCAATGTTAATAGAAGATGTTTTTTTAAAGTTTACGTTTAGACTAAGTTTGAGTTATTAAAATTCTCGCTTTATTATTATATTACTGATGGAGTAATGGTTTAAAATTTTAAGTATTGTTGTATCATTTTATTATATAATGATGATTTTATTCTTTTGGGGGTCATTGGCTATATAATATTATTATATTAAATGTTTAAGTATGAGTGTGCTATTACGATTTGCAAAAATGCACATGACATAATAAATATGCCAACTTTCAAAACATGTTTTTTTAATATATAACTAAAAGGTCTCCTACACAAAATTGATGGTCTACTTAGTATTAATAGATTTTATTTTTTTAATATTGGAATAATGTTGAAATTTGATGGCCTCTAAATGAGGTGAATGTCAACGCAGATAGTTTAAGTGCGGTCGTGTGAGATGGCATTCAATAGCTCCCAAAAATATGTGTCAATTGCATCCATCTCCTTCCCATGCAAATATAAACCAGGATAATTATGAAAAGACTTATCTTTATGATGATCCTCCAACTTTGACGAAACCCAACTTTGTAAATCATGGACTCTTCACTTGTAGCACTATTGTTCAGATTAAAAAAAATAAAAATTAACAATTGAACATGTAACCTATTTAGTGTTATTGGTTTGTTTTAGTAAATATGGATTTATTAGGTCATCTCTGTGTATCTTTATACACTATTTGCTCTTCTTTCTATTGATTAATTTCATTTTTCTTTCATTTTTTGTTTGTGGCTTTTGGTTATCCTTCTCTTTAATGGCCCCTCACCTAGGCCATCAAGGTTAGCTTCCCACTTGCTACATCCCCACAAATATAATTTCTATGAAGGCAACCCAAACCTTTCAATGGGCAGCTTATCTGATGTCCCAAAAGAATCTCAAGATGTTGAAGATAGAGGTGAAATATGTGAGAGCTTTCCTCCACGTCGAGGAAATTTTCACACATATGACTAAATTAATTGTAGACTTGGGTATCGTTGCACTCGCAGCAAAAAATTCCTCGAGGTCACTTTGGAGTTATACTAACACACACCAAATTATAGTTTTTATATTTCTATGGTTAGGATCACTGAATCGAGGAAGATCCCTATATTTTTCAATTCTTGTTGACGTTTTATAACCTCCAAACAAGTCTATCTTCAAGACATGAGGAAAGGTGAAGAGAAAATGAGGAAATCAATAGAGGTAGCAAAGGATGAGATGCGCCAATAAAAAACCCTAGATGGTCAACCTAAATTTTTTAAAATTAAAAGGAACAATATATGATTAATATTGATATATTTCGGAATGATGTGATTTCTCTTTATTTTATCTTGATGCACAAATTTTCAAGTAATATAACTTCCTCTCAAATGGCCCTTCCATACCAGGGAATGATTATAGTTTTCATATTTCTGTGGTTGGAATTATTGAATGGAGAAAGATCCACAAATTTTTGAAATCCAGTCAACATTTTGGAACCACCAGTTGGGTTCATCTTTAGAACATGAAGAAAGGTGAAGAGAAAATGAGGAAATAAATAGAAGTAGTAGAGAATGAGATGCATCAAACGAAAACCCTAGATGGCTGACCTAATTTTTAAAATTAAAAAGAATAATATGTGTTTAATCCTTATATATTTCAGAATGGCCTAAATATCACTACAAGTTTTTAATAAATCAAGATCAACTGCTCTTCATTTTATCTTGATGCACAATTTTTAAGTAATCGAACTCCTCTCAAATGCCCCTTCCATAAACACACCAAATTGTTTGTGACTCACGTACTTTCTAGATAGGAAGACGAGTGTATGGACCTTCAGGCTCGTTTAGATGGACTACAAAAACAAGGAAAACTTATCTTCACTCTCTACTCTTGGCCTGTAAAAAAAACATGGTTAATTTATGGTTATTGAAGCGATTATAAGCACCTAGGAGCATCCAATTGAGATACTAACTGGTGACTTGACCAACTGCTCCACCAACTTTGTAGTTTTTAATTTTTCATGTTATACCTTGTAGGCACTTTCTCTAATGAACTGATAACTTGACCAACTAGATCCTCCAAGTTCTTAGTTTTTAGTTTTTCATGTCAGACTTTCTACGCACTTTCCCTCTAATCTGGATTTACTTCTTTGAGTCCTTTAGCATAGTACTCTAGGAGGTTTTGATGGTTTTGGTTTCCACTTTGGAAAACCCACTTTTCAAAACAATATGTATATATGAGTCATAGTAATGGTCAACATTTTTCAACCTAATTTCCTTTCAGAAAGGCTTTTAAAACTTTTTTGGAATTTTTTTTATCTCTCTTTCCAAGACATTGATCACATGGATTCTCAAAGGAAAAGTAGTGCTTAGAACTTATATGATTTGTGTACTTGCTTGAATTTCTTCTAATCGAATTAACATTTTACCAATAAGCCAAAAAAAATTCTAATCAAATAGATATCTTACCCAAAAATTTGAAATTTGATAGTAAAATTTTGTTATAAAAAAGTCAAAAATATTTTCATTAATATTCACACAATGTAATAATTTTTTATTTTTAAATTTAAAAAAATTTGCAAATACAAAATGTTATTAAATTGTAAGAACTTTTAATTAAATATTAAAAAATAGTGTCTACTTTAATAATAAACAAGTTTAATTATAATTTAAATTCAACCAAATTCCTCCATAAAATTTATATTATATTTCCAAGTAATAAAAATTCATAAATTCTATAAAATTTAAGTCTAAATTTAATTTAAAAATTAAATTAATTTAATATTGTTTAAATTTTAGTTAACTCATTTACAAGTTCAAAAGGTCTAACTTATAAAAATATTGGGAAAAAGAGCTAATTTCTTTGAACTAATTAAGAGATATTGGTAAAACGAAACAAATCATAAAAAAACTATTTGAAGTTTTTAATTTTTTTAAATTTGTATATAGAAACTTTTCACTTCTACAACCAACTTACTAATTAAATATAATTATTTATTAAATTAAATATAATAACTTACTAAATATAAATTTATTATAATGTATTTATTTTCATTATAATATTATGAATAAAAATTCATAAAAAATTATCTATATTTTTTATTTATTTATTTAACTTTTGTAAAGTTTTCACTCATACAATATATGAATTTTGCTCCTATAATTTTCTGTATCTATATAGTAATATAGATGCTTTGCTCCTATATTTTGTATATATAATTAAATACATTTTTATAAAATAATAAAATACACTCTCAACTTTAAACAATTCCTTTTACACTTGTATGTGGAGTAACTTAATGTTTATTCCTTTTACACTTGTATGTGGAGTAACTTAATGTTTATTCCTTTTACACTTGTATGTGGAGTAACTTAATGTTTTCTCCAAGGTACTCTTATAAAGAGAAAAAGAGAAGGTAAGTGGTATTTTAATTTACAAATTTAAGGTGTAACAATTTTATTTAATCATTTGTAAAAAAATAAATATTTAAATTTATTATAAAATTTCAATACTAATTTATAAGTATCTTAATTTACAAATATTAAACTAATAATATTTAGAAAATATGTATTTTTTGAGCTAATTTTAATATGTTACAATTGTGTCCATGGGGTCTTGGATAGAAGGTGATTGGGTGTTTGGTTAAGGCATTTCTTGGTGTGAAGTCACTGGTTCAATTCTATCCTCCAATCAGGGTGATATATTGGACATGTTGAAGATGTAGTCTTGCCAAGCTTACAAAAAAAAATGTTAAAATTTCACTATTTATTATTTATTAATATAAAATATGTATTGAAAGTATTGTTACATAAAGAGAATCATGATTTAAATGGTTGATTTGGATATAAATAGTTTTGATTTTGGTTGGTTTTTGAGTTTTGAATTTTTGTAACCTTTATGATACTAAACAAATATTTTTTTGATGTGCTCATAAACATTTTGAAGTCTTTCATTCATATGATCATCTATAATAGTTTTTCTAGAGTTCTCTAATAGTTCAAAGTGAAACTCAAATTTTCTAGTCTCTAAACAACATTTTTTTGGTGTGGTCATATTGTAGTTGCTACAACCCCCCCTCCAAAATTTTCCCTATTCTTTGATTTTGGAGCCTACGTTTGTCAATAAGAGAATATCTTTCACGATCGTCAAGTGTTCCTCTTGATTTTTCAGTGTCATAAACACTCATTATTTCATGTAGCAATTGTTTTATGCCCTAACTAAGTCTTTTCGTCAGCAGTTACACAACTTTTACAAAAAGTTACTTTCCTCAAAACACAAGCCAACTCTTGTCTTGATCTAGCGTTGATTGTTGGTGTTGCTTTCAAGAAATGTGCAATCCCTTGCCATTGGAGACTGCACAATTCCTTGAGGAAGTGAATTGTGCAATCTTGCAATACGGGACATCATTGAGCAAGTGAAATGTGCAATCTTCCACTGAGAGTTAGAACGGTGCAATCCATTGAGACAATGGATTACACAATCCCTTGTCAATGGGGATTACACGATCCTTTCCATTAGTGGACTACCCAGACCCCCAAAATAATAAATTGTGCATCCAAAGAAATAGGGAGTGCACAATCACATATGGCCAAGTGGCACAAATTTTCTAGTTTCTATCTAAGGACAAGTGTTGCTTTCTCCTTGATTTTAGGCATGAGCGTCATAAACCCAAGCCTAAACCCATGGGAACAAAATATATATAATAGAGGCATGTAGAGCTCATTTTCACACTCGACATTGGAGCTATATCCTTCCACATGAGGTCAAGGAGCTTTGGTTTTGGTTTGCACAATTCCTTGAGGAAGTGAATTGTGCAATCTTGCAAGACAGGAAATCATTGAGCAAGTGAAATGCACAATATTCCACTGAGAGTCAGAACAGTGCAATCCATTGAGCCAATGGATTACACAATCCCATGTCAATGGGAATTAAGCAATCCTTTCCATCAGTGGACTACCCAGTCCCCCAAAATAAGAAATTGTGTATCCACAGAAATAGGGAGTGCACAATCACTTATGGCCAAGTGGCACAAAGTTTCTAGTTTCTATCTAAGGACAAGTGTTGCTTTCTCCTTGATTTTAGGCATAAGCGTCATAAACACTAACATAATCCCATGGGGACTAAACATATATAATAGAGGCATCTAGAGCTCATTTTGACACTCAACATTGGAGCTCTATCCTTCCCCACGAGATTAAGGAGACTTGGTTTTGGTTTTCAATGCTTTTCCTGGTAAGTTTCTCAAGTGTTGTTGTTTACTGCTTTTCCATCGCTTTTTTCATTTTTGTGTTTGAAAATATCACTTTTCCCATTTCTTATTGTAGTTACTGGTGTTTCTACAATATCTACCTTATACAAGTGTTGTTTCAGTCCGTCATTTAGTTTTTACAAGTGTCACATCCCTCCCAAGTTTTTTTTCCTACCAGCAGTTACTATTGCCAGGTCTTTTTATGCATTCATGTTCTTCCCTTTTGCATGATCTTTCTGGTCGATGTTAATAATTGATCTAAATTATCTTAAGAAGCTTCAAATCCAGAATATTTCCACTCTATTAAGAAATTATGCACAATTCTTCATGAGTTGTTGCCTTCCCTTACTGCGCATTGTGTAGTTCCATTGCTCAACCTTGCCTCTCGCCAGTTATGATTTTGAAATGCGCAATAACTAGATTTCCCATTTGCGCATTGCGCAATTCCAACCCTCAACTACCCAGTCTTGACCTATGAGATCACACAATGCGCAGTTCCCTCTCTCTTTTTCCCAGCTAAGACTGTGCATTGCGCAATCTCAAGCCTTAAGTCATCCCTATGACAGCTGAGAATGCACAATCCTCCTCTCTCACTATGCATTACGCAATCCCTGAGCTCAACCTACCCTCTTCTAGCCGATAATTGTGCAATCTCTTTCCTCATCACTATGGTGCTGCTTTTGATTGATTGATAAGATGATTTGTCTAAGAGCTAACTTTATTTTTCTATGAGTGCATATTTTTCCACAGGTATTGCAATTCTTGAGCATACTTCTTTTCAGCAGCAAAAAACATCATGCCTCCTAAGATATCAACATTAATATAGGCTATAAAAATCAATACTGACACACAATTGTACATTGAAAAGGACTCAGATATCACATGGCATATTTTTAAGGATGCATTCACGACCACTGAATTCAAAGAAGATCTAGAGGATAGACAAGTTTACATTGACATCCAACGGTCATGGCTTCATAAGTTTTCTTACATATTCCTAGTCTTAACTTGTGCAAATGTCATCAAATGGATTCTGCAAAGATTCGACACCAAGAGAATATCCTTGAACAATGCTAGTGGGCATCATCTTGCATCCTAACATACACAACATCCAGTTTATCTATCACCTGCCTAAGCCTCAAAAACATATGGACTCTTATTTCTATATAGCAACAGGGTATCTCAATACTAAGGATGTATTCAAGATGTGGGTGAAGGAACCATGAAAGTTTTTCCAGACACCAAAAAACACTTATAAGACTAGTTCACTCAGAAAGATGTTTCAATAATTGATAGTATTATGTTTCCAAATTTACAGATATAAGAATACTAAATCCTTCCAAGAAGGATGCGTTTACATGTTGTATCAAATTGTATATGTTGGGAAGATATTCAACTGGTATGATATTATGTTGTAGCAACTGAAAATCAATGTCAATAAGGTGAAAAATACACCAAAATGCAAGAAACAAAAATTCTACATGTCTACCTACCTACTGGATGGTATATGTGCTCACAACGCTTTCCCTAGCATGGATTGGAAATGGACTTCGAAAGACCCTCCTATCCATATTTATTGTAATTTATTAGTAGAATTCAACTACATGAGAGTATTTGAAAAGTTGGTTGATCATTTCTTCAAGGGCCTATACCAGATGATATTCGAAGAAGAGGCCCCTTGCATGTCTTGTGAGGTAATGAGTGCAATATTAGAAGTTGCAGATTGGTTCACCTCACCAAACGACACATACCTCAAAGTGTACAATTGCTAGAAACCATCTCATATCTTACTGAGGTATGCCACTGAAAAAATAGTCATGTGGGAGGTCGCATATCAATGCAAGTGGTAGCTTGAATTGATGGTTGTGAAAGAGCATGGTCTATGAGATTTCAAAATGGATAGAAATGTTGATGAAGACTACCAGACAAACACAATATTATCCAAAAACAATTGTATGTGATTTTAGTATTGTTATTTGTTATGTAAGAATTAAGAGGAAATGTTACAATTAATGCTTACTTTAGAAATTGTTTGTTGAAATTTATTAGAGACTTTTAAAATATTACTTCAGCCTCTATTTCCCTCCAACTTTAAAATAAATTGAATCTGAAAACACTTGTATAAATTTATTGCATATTATTTTGCATATATAATAATAAAAAGTGTGAAAAATTATAAATTCAATTTTTTTTTTTAAATAAACCTCTAACTATCTCTAACTATTAATATAGACATCATAATTCTCAACTCTTTAATCATTAATATTAAATATGTGATTTAATTAATATTATACAAATTTAATAATTCTTCTTTGAATATACTATTACCATATTATTAAAAAAAATATATATATATTATATTATTTTTTTATCATATTATTACAAAATTCTTCTTAAATTAAATAATTCTACTTTATTGATTGACTATATTATTCCCATTTTAATAGAAGAAGTTTCCTTTTTAAAGGTGGATGCTTGCTCGTTTTATATAAAGAGAAAGATTCATTAACCGTTTGAAATCATGAAAATTTAATAACCTTTATTCTTCATTATATTAGTTTTTAATAACTTTTTTCTGTGTCGCTTTGAGTATTCAATGTTAATAGAAGATGTTTTTTTAAACGTTTACGTTTAGACTAAGTTTGAGTTATTAAAATGCTCTCTCTTTTATTAATGGAGTAATGGTTTAAAAAATTAAGTGTTGTTGTATTCTTTTTATTATATAATGATGATTTGAATTTTTTTGGGGTCATTGGTTATATAATATTATTATATTAAATGTTTAAGTATGAGCGAGATGCAAAAATGCACATGACATAATAGATATGCCAACTTTCAAAACATGCTTTTTTAAGATATAACTAAACGGTCTCCTACACAAAATTGATGGTCTACTTCGTATTAACAGATTTTATTTTTTTTAATATTGAAATAATGTTGAAATTTGATGGCCTCTAAAAGAGGTGAATGTCAACCTGAATAATTATGAAAAGACTTGTTGATGATCCTTCAACTTTGACTAAATCCAACTTTGTAAATCATGGACTCTGTACATGTAGCATTAATGTTTAGATAAAGAAAATTTTAACAATGGGCATGTAAATTATTTGGTATTTTTGGTTTTTTTTTTGCAAATATGGATTTATTAGGGAATCCTTGTCTATCTTTGTACACTACTTGCTCTTCTTTCCATTGGTTAATTCCATTTTCCTTCAATATTTTGTTTGTGGCTTTTAGTTATCCTTTCTTCTAATGGCTCCTCACCGAGGCCATCAAGGTTAGCCTCCCACTCGTTACATCCCCATAGGAACAGTTTCCGTGAAGGCAACCCAAACCTTTCAATGGGCAATTTCTCTAATGTCCCAAAAGAATCTCAAGATGTTGAAGATAGAGGTGAAATATGCAAGAACATTCCTCCACGTCGAGGAAATTTTCACACAGATGACTAAATTAATTCTAGAGTTGGGTATGAGTTGCACTCGCAACACAAAATTTCTCGAGACTTTGGAGTTATACTAACACACACCAAATTATAGTTTTTAGATTTCTATGGTTAGGATTGTTGAATGGAGAAAGATCCATATATTTTTGAATTCTAGTTGATGTTTTAGAACCACCAAATGGGTTTATCTTCAAGACATGAGGAAAGGTGAAGAAAAAATGAGGAAATAAGTAGAGGTAGCAAAGAATGAGACGCGTTAATAAAAAACCATAAATGGCCGATGTAAATTTTTTAAAATTAAAAGGAATAATATGTGATTAATCTTGATATATTTTGGAATGATGTGATTATCTCTACAAGTATTTTAGAAAGAAAATATCAATTGCTCTTTATTTTATCTTGATGCACAAATTTTCAAGTAATCAAACTTCCTCTCAAATGCCCCTTCCATACTAGGCAATGATTATAGTTTTCAGATTTCTGTGGTTGGAATTATTGAATGGAGGAACATCCACAAATTTGTGAATTATAGTCTACATTTTGGAACCACCAGTTGGGTTCATCTTTAGAACATGAGGAAAGGTGAAGAGAAAATGAGGAAATAAATAGAGGTAGTAGAGAATGAGATGCATCAAACAAAAACCCTAGATGGTTGACCTAATTTTAAAATTAAAAGGAATAATATGTGATTAATCCTGATATATTTTAGAATGATGTAAATATCTCTACAATTTTTTAAGAAATCAAGATCAATTGCTCCTCATTTTATCTTGATGCACAAATTTTTAAGTAATCGAACTCCTCTCAAATGTGGCTTCAACAAACACACCAAATTTTTCGTTACTCACGTTCTTTCTAGATAGGAAGACAAGTGTATGGACCTTCAGGCTCATTTGGATGGACTAGAAAAATAAGGAAAACTTATCTTCACTCTCTACTCTTGGCTTGTAAAAAAACATGGTTAATTTATGGTTACTTAAGCGATTATAGGCACCAAGGAGCATCCAATTGAGATACGAATAGGTGACTTGACCAAGTGGCTCCACCAACTTCGTAGTTTTTAATTTCTCATGTTATACCTTGTAGGAACTTTCTCTAATGAATTCATGGCTTGACCAACTAGATCCCCCGAATTCTTAGTTTTTAGTTTTTCATGTCAAACCTTCTAGGCACTTAATGGCCAACGTTTTTCAACCTAATTTACTTTAGGAAAGGCTTTTAAAACATTTTCAATCTTTTTTTATCTAACCTCTTTCCAAGACATTGATCACATAGATTCTCAAAAGAAAAGTAGTGCTTACAACTTAGATGACGTGCATATTTGCTTGAATTTTGTCTAATCGAATAAACATTTTACCAATAGACCAAAAAAAGTTCTAACCAAATAGACATCTTACCCAAAAACCAAAAAAATTGAAATTTGATAGTAAAATTTTGTTATAAAAAAAATAAAAATAAATAAATAAATAAATAAAAATAATAATAATGAATATTTTCATTAATATTCACATAATTTAATAATTTTTTATTTTTAAATTTAAAAAAAATTATAAATACAAAATATTATTAAATTAAATTATAATAGCTTTTAATTAAAAATTAGAAAATAATGTTTAGCTTAATAATTAACAAATTTAATTAATAATAAACACAAATTAAAAATATATTTAGATTCAATCAAATTCCTTCAAAAGATTTATGTTATATTCCCAGTAATAAAAATTCATAAGTTCTATAAAGTTTCAATCCAAATTTAATTAAAGAAATTAGTTTGATTTAATATTGTTCAAAGTTTAGTTAAGACATCTGCAAGTTCAAAAGATCTACCTTATAAAAATATTTTGAAAAAAGGATTAATTTCTTCAAACTATTTAAGATATTGGTAAAACAAAACAAAAAAATCATTAAAAAAAAAAACTATTTAGAGATTTTTATTTTTTTTAATTTGCATGGAGAAAATTTTCTCTTATACAGACTACATACTTATTAAATATAATTACTTACTAAATATAAACAAATTTGTATATAATATTATGGATAAAAATTCATAGAAAATTATCCATATTAGTTATTTAACTTTTACAAAATTTTCATACATAATATATTAATTATGCTCCTCTATTTTTCTATATAGTTATATAGACACTTTGATCCGATATTTTGCATATATAATTAAATACTAAACACATTTTTATGAAATAATAGAATACACTTTCAAATTTAACCAATTCCTTTTACACTTGTATGTGGAATGTGGAGTAACTTAATGTTTATTCATGTTACACTTGTATGTGGAGTAACTTAATGTTTATTCATTTTACACTTCTATGTGGAGTAACTTGATGTTTTCTCCGAGGTTCAATTATAAAGAGAAAATGAGAGGTAAGTGGTATTTCCATTCACAAATGTAAGGTGTAATAATTTTACCTAATCACTTGTAGAATAAGAAACATTCAAATTCATTATAAAATTTCAATACTAATTTATAGGTATTTTAATTTATAAATATTAAATTAATAATATTTAGAAAATATGTACTTTTTAACTAATTTTAATATGTTACATTTGTGTTCATGGGGTTTTGGATAGACAATGATCGGGTGTTCGGTTAAGACACTCCTTCATGTGAAGTCACTAGTTCAATTCCACCACCTCCTAACTAGGGTGATATATTAGACATGTTGAAGATGTAGTCCTGCCAAGCTTACAAAAAAAATGTTAAAATTGCACTAATTATTATTGATTAATCTAAAATATTTATTAAAAGTATTGTTACATAAAGATAATCATGATTTAAATGGTTGATTAGAATAGAAATAGTTTTGATTTTGGTTGGTTTTTGAGTTTTGAATTTTTATAACCTTTATGATACTAAACAAATTTTGTTTATGTTCTCATAAACATTTGAAGTCTTTCATTCATATGATCATCTATAATATTTTTTCTAGAGTTCTCTAATAGTTCAAAGTGCAACTCAATTTTTCTAATCTCTAAACAACATTTTTTTGGTGTGGTCATGTTGTAGTTGCTACAACCCCCCTATAAAAATTTTCCCTCTGCTTTGATTTTGGAACCTACCTTTTTCATTAAGAGCATATCTTTCAAGATCGTCAAGTGTTCCTCTTGATTGTTTAGTGTCGTAAACACTCATTCTTTCATGCCTTAACTGAGTCTTTTCATTAGCATTTGCAAAACTTTTATGAAAAGCTACTTTCCTCCAAACACAAGCGAACTCTTGTCCTGATCTAGCATTGATTGTTGGTCTCGCTTTCAGGAACTGTGCAATCCCCTACCACTGGAGACTGCACAATTCCTTGAGCAAGTGAATTGTGCAATCTTGCAAGACAAGAAATCATTGAGCAAGTGAAATGCACAATCTTCCACTGAGAGTTAGAACAATGCAATTCTTTGAGCCAATGGATTACACAATCCCATGTCAATGGGAATTAAGCAATCCTTTCCATCAGTGGACTACCCAATTGTAGCAGCGGAAGTTGTAGATTTGTTGGCTTTAATAGCAAAAGGGCTTTAATTATAAAAATACACAAGAGGTATTTATAATAATAAATATTTATTGATATGATATAATAAGACGATTGAATGATTACAATGAGGCCCTGCTTTTATACCTATGCAGGTGACCTTTTATGAACAAGCATGTCTTTTCGACATGCCTTTTCAGCGAACTAATCACTAATGTACATAATCACTATTTGATTAATTAGTAATTATATTTATTCTATTTATTCTATTAATGACTATATTTATTACATTAGTTATGAATTAGGTTCATAACACCAATCCCCCAAAATAAGAAATTGTGTATCCACAGAAATAGGGAGTGCACAATCACCTATGGCCAAGTGGCACAAAGCTTCTAGTTTCTATCTAAGGACAAGTGTTGCTTTCTCCTTGATTTTAGGCATAAGCGTCATAAACACTAACATAATCCCATGGGGACTAAATATATATAATAGAGGCATGTAGAGCTCATTTTCACACTCAACATTGGAGCTCTATCCTTCCCCACGAGATTAAGGAGATTTGGTTTTGGTTTTCAATGCTTTTCCTGATAAGTTTCAGAAGTGTCGCTTTTTACTACTTTTTCATCACTTTTTTTTATTTTTGTGTTTGCAAGTGTCGCTTTTCCCATTCCTTCTTGTAGTTACTGGTGTTTCTACAATATCTACCTTCTATAAGTGTTGTTTCAGTATGTCGTTTAGTTTTTATGAGTGTCACATTCGTCCCAAACCTTTTTTCCTACTAGCAGTTACTGTTGCTGGGTCTTTTTGTGCATTCCTATTCTTCCCTTTTACATGATATTTCTTGTCAATGTTAATAATTGATCTAAATTATCTTAGGGAGATTCAAATCTAGAATTTTTCCACTCTCTTAGGAAATACTCCGCAATTCTTCATGAGTTGTTGCATTCCCTTACTACGCATTGTGTAGTTCCAATGTTCAAGCTTTCCCCTTGCCAATTTTTACCGTGAAATGTGTAATCATCAGCTTTCCCAGCTGTGCATTGCACAATTCCATCCCTCAACTACCTAGTCTTGGCCTCTGAGATCACACAATGCGTAGTTCCCTCTCCCTTTTCCCCAACAGAGACTGTGCATTATGCAGTCTCAAGCCTTAAGTCATCCCTATGATAGATGAGAATGCACAATCCTCCTCTCTCACTATGCATTATGCAATCACTGAGCTGAACATGCCCTCTTCTAGCCAAGAATCAACAATCTCTCTCCTCATCACTGTGTTGCTGATTTTGATTGATTGATGAGATGATTTGTCTAAGAGCTAACTTTAGTTTGCTATGAGTGCATATTTTTCCACATGTACTGCAATTCTTAAGCATAGTTCTTTTCAGCAATAGAAAACATCATGCCGCCCAAGAGATCAACATTAAAATAGGCTACAAAAAGTAGTAGCGATACATAATTTTACATTGAAAAGGACTCAGATATAACATGGCATATTTTTAAGGATGCATTCACAACCATTGAATTCAAAGAAGATCTAGAGGATAGACAAGTTTACATTGACATCCAAAGGTCATGGCTTCAATTTCTTACATATTCCCTATCTTACCTTGTGCAAATGTCATCAAATGGATTCTGGAAGGATTCGACACCAAGAGCATATCCTTGAACAATGCTAGTGGGCATCACCTTGCATCCTACCATACATAAAATCCACTCGATCTATCACTTGCCTAAGCCTCAACAACATATGGACTCTTACTTCTATGTAGCAACAAGCTATCTCAATACTAAGGATGTAGTCAATATGTGGGTGAAGGAACCGTGAAAGTTTTGCCAGACACCAAAAAACACTTAAAAGACTAGTTCACTCAGAAAGATGTTTCAGTACTTGATATTATTATGTTTCCAAATTTAAAAATAGAAGAATGTTAAATCCTTCCCAGAAGGATGTGTTTACATCTTGTATCAAACTGTCTCTCATGGGAAGATATTCAACTGGTACGATATTTTGTCATAGTAGTTGAAGATCAATGTGAATAAGGTGAAAAATACACCAAAATGCAAGAAACAACAATTCTACATGTTTACCTACCTATTGGATGGTATATGTGCTTGCAACGCTTTCTATGGCATGGACTGGAAATGGACTTCTAGAGACCCTCCTATCCATATTTATTTTAATTTATTAGTAGAATTCAACTACAGGAGGGTATTTGAAAAGTTGGTTGATCATTTCTTCAAGGTCCTATACCAAATGATTTTCGAAGGAGAGGCCCCTTGCATGTCTCGTGAGGTAATGAGTGCAGAATCAGATGTTTCAGATTGTCTCACCTCATAAAACAACACATACCTCAAAGTGTTCAGTTGCTAGAAAGCATCTCATATCTTACTAAGGTATGCCACTAAAAAAATAGTCATGTAGGAGGTCGCATATCATCTTGTAACATGTTTTTTTGCAATTTTTCAAAAGGAAGAAGAAAGCACCATGGTCTAATCTTCCCTTGCAAGTAGTATCTTACATGATTAAAAACTTGAAAGATGCACAAATTAAAGTGAAACAATTGGAAGATTCCAGGTTCGGTACAATAGACTATCATCAATATGATCCCAGATGAGTTTGTAAGAACCATTGTGCCAAGTTACACTTTTCTGTCAGAGGTAGAAAATATGAAGAACCATTATAATGCCTCTCGGTCGTGTACACCAGGAGACAAGGCATGCCCTTCCAATGCAGTTCCAGAATAAAGTGTTACTCAGGAAGCCAAGGAGCTAGAAGAACATTCTCCAATAACTATTAAGTATAAGAGGAAGGTTTCCCACAAACCACGAAAGGAGAAAAGCTTCAAATTCAAGGAAGATCCAAATATTCTAAAGGTGAATTTGGCAGCAGAAAGGAAAAGGAAGCAGCGGGAATCAGATAGGAAACATGAAGAAGAGAATATACAAAAGGAAGAATATGAGAGGAAGGAACAAGATGAAATGAAATCGCAAGAAGAGCTAAAAAAAAGGAGCATTAGAGAACATTTGAGGTCTAAAATGGGCATCCTAAGAAAAATGTACAACCAAAATAAAATTTATAAGATCCAATAGGATTCAATATGATGATGTCAACCATGGGGGATGATTCACCTTTTTTGGGGTAAAAAGGTAAAAACATTAAAAAATAATAAAATAATAAAACTACTTTTTCAACTTGTATTTTCAACTTATCCCCCTAAGGTTTTACTAAAATTTCAAGCAGGAGTACTCGTTGGATGGAAAATTTAATTTCTCATCCAAGGAGTACCCATGTTACATACTTTCAATGGACCCTGCTTCACAAAAAATAAGAAATACATGAAAAACGTTATTGCAATCATGTTTTTCATGTAGCAAGATCCATCAAAAGTGTGCAACATGGGTACTCCTTGGATCAGGAATCAAATTCTGCATCCAACAAGTGTTCCGGCTCGAAATTTTAGTAAACCCATAGAGAGATAAGTTGAAAATATGAGTTGAAAATATGAGTTTTTCCTTTTTTCCCCTCTAAAATTTGATGATGTAATCTAACATTATTTTATTATATCCACTATTATTTTACAATTTTATTAGGAAGTCCATTTTAGAACTCAAAATTCCCCTAATGAAAGAATAATTTGGATTGAAGCACGTAGAGGAAGAAAGGCAGAAAAAACATGCAGAAGAAGAAAATAAGCAAAAGAAGGATCAAGAGCTTGTTATAAATATAGAGGAGTGTATAGTAGTCCATGACATGGAAATATAATAAGTGGATAAAAACTAGGATGTTGACCTCATGCCCAGTACATAAAAAATCAGCAGTTAGCCTCTGCCTCCCCCTACAGATGGGCAAGCCCCAAGTGGTGAAGAATAAATCTCTCCTCTATATGAGGACGCAATCAATTTACAAAAAAGGTGGGAAGCATATTGATCTTCACATTTGTGAACTAGAAGTTTTTTTGACACTCAAAATAGGTTGGATCTGTTGAGATGGGTGATCTCAGACTCTTTCATGGTTTCCACAACAACTACATTTTTTAACTTGATACATCATCAAAGCATTTGTTTTTCACAACAGTGCATAACTACATCATCATAAAGCTCTAAGAAACGTTTCATCAGGATCAAAATGGTTTTGGAAGCATGGTATTTGAATCTACAAGTCGATAAATGTTGACTATTCAAATACGTGACAAAGGTGATGTGTTTCTTGAGATGCGTAGCGTGGAGATGAAGTTTCGCTGCACAACTGATAACTTCAAAACTTGTGTAGCAATTTTCCTTCTCTATTTTTCTCAGTACATCCCACACATAAAGGATATGATCTTCATATATAACAACAAGCTTTTGGAGAGCTGAAAAGATACATGCAATGGCATCTGGAAAGTTAAAGCATGTTCATGTCTCTCTCAAAATTGTGGGAATTAAAGATAATCCATGTTTTCTTTGACTCAATCCACCCCTGACATCTGGATCATACCTGGAATAAGCATTTTCAGTAAAGAACCCCAAAATTAAATACTCTAAAGATTAGAGCTGCTAAAACTAATAGATTCAGTACCAGTTGTAATAGTTGAAGATGGTAGGCCATAAACACAAATTTGATCAATATCTGCAGAAGACATATCTTGCAGTGATAACAGTCGAATAGTTATGGACACACAAGGTTTGGCATCTACTAACTTAACAATTGTCTCATAAATTTCTTCTGCGCAAAATTGCTTTTGGATAAAGTTGTTGAGCTCTTATTTGTTCTAAATTTTGTGTCTCGACATTTGTTTCTACTGAATTTTTTTAGATGTCCCTAAAGTTATCAATTCCTCTTTTCTAATATTTTTATCAGAAGATGCATCCTCAGTAGTTAAGGTTTTATGTTTTTCTGGGTCTAGAGAATCTTGGTTTGAATTTTTTTTAGATTCATTTTTTATTGAATTTTATTATTCCTGGATCGCTTTATTCCAAAAGGATAGAAGCTGAGCTATTCCTCCCGGTTCACCCAAAGAATTCATTTCAAATGAGCCTGAAAGTTCAACTTCAATCTAGTTATATATTCATCACTATAATGAGAATCAACTTTTGTGTTTTCCTCTAAAACCTTAATGTTATCCTCCTGAAGCAAGTTTTGGAGTGTTTGTCACTTACATCCATCAAGAATACCTAATGAATTCAGATCATTACTTGACTCTATATCATATTTCTCCACCTTAAAAAAATTTTGGGTTTTATTTTTAATTGGTAAACTCATCTCACTCTCAAGAGCCTTGTGAATATAATCATCCCCACTGAGTGAAGAACTATCATCCTTGCTAATGCTTCCTATGAAAGAGTCAACATCATCATTTTGCATGATAATCTCACCACAGACTGTGGAGAGATATTTATTTTCAACAGAGAGCTATGGCTTATTGTAAAATTCAAACACTCGAGAAGTACTATGAATGTATACACTGTGAACTTCGCATAGTTTCCCTGTGGTGTTGGCTTGGGATCAATTTTGGATGTGGCTCTTTCTCGTGGGCACATATGGCACTAAAATTTTATATTTGACCTTCAAATAGCCAACTTTGACACATGTTTGCTTGCTTGGCATGAATCGATCCCCTGCCTCATTGGAACTTAATCTGAAATAACTTTTCAACTCTTATCCACCTTTATCAATCTGCTACAACCGACATATTTCATTGAGTGCCATACAAAATTATTCTTGGTGATTGTCTCACTCAAATATTTTCGACACCCTTCATATGGAAAATCTTCTTCAATACCAATGTAAAGAGATGAGAATCCAACACCTACGGCGATCATGTTGATGTCCACAAAAAGATAAACATAATTCATCCTTAAGTTCTCATCATCTCTAGACTCTGACCAAGTGAACATGTTCATGTGATTTATTTCATACGAATATCATTCATTCCCTGGAAATTCTACAACCTTTGTTAGTTTGAAACTCAACACTACCATTATTTCATTGGAGAAAGAGAACATGAAAAATCAGTATGTTTCACCTTTAGCACTGGCTGGACCCCTACCCCATCATTTTTATAGGTTTTTTTTATTTTTCAATAGAACATGGCCCCATCGTATTATTCTTGGTAAGAAGGGTTGATTTTATTGCATCACCAGCTACCACAAATATAGTAGGGAACAATGTTTTTATTATCCAAGTGAATAGTAGATGGGTAGAGCTAACTATTTTCTATCCTCTCATTTTCAATACATTTGAGTACCTCATGGAAAGAAATACAAGAATCCAACATAATATATTTATGTGCTACAACAATTATTGCCTCAATATTTCTCCTTTTTGTTTGTTTCCTTAATGCTTTTACACCATATAAATATGATGCAACATACATAGGTGAAGAATTATCTTGAGGACTAATTCCACCACAATTCCCTTTTTATACCATAGCCTTCCCAAGCTATCGATTGCAAGTGGAAGGAAGACATTATATGTATCCTTTATTTCTTTAACTTCTAATTCTTGGTCAACAACACAAGAAAATAAAATGTGAAAAGACAGTGGCAACAATGGCATAAAGGTTGTCTCATAGTAAATTTTGTGTATATTAGTTCAAGAACTACTTACAAAAGCTTAATTCTAAACTTAGACATCTTATTCACAAAATACCCATTTAAACCATAATACTCATGAAATCAAGAATGATATTTACAAATTGACCTCAAGTGCATAGAAATGTTGAAATGACTAAGATACCTATAATATAGGACCCTAACATTGGATCCAATGGGGATGGCATCCTCCCTGTGAGGTGCCAAGAACACCGTAGACCATGTGCCTGACCATTGGGATGACTGCCAACTCGAAAATTGCACCCTGCAAACTAATGTTGAGAGCAAAACCAATGTACAATCTGAAAATCACAATCGCGCATTGTTGGAAAAATATGTTCAAACTACAATCTAAAAACATATGCGCTGAAAAATATGGTTGTCGAGAAATCTTATTACACACAATTTCCTACTTATCCTACTTTGTTGGACACAAGTGTTAAATCAAGTGATCTCAAATTTCCAGTAAATCCAATCAAGTAATTTCTCACATAATTTGACTCCTTGATTGTCCTTCAGCAAGATAAAAACTAGAACATTAAATGGCAGAAGCAACTCAAACCCAAAACTGAATCCAATCTTTGCACTGGTGAACAAAACAAGATCTACCTTGAATTACAATTCCAATAGGGTTGTAAAATGATCTTGAAAATCAGGAATGACTACCTTTTCTTGATAATGAAGAAATAAACCATCCTTCTCCTTCATGGTTAAATGCAGATTGTTGTTTATGATGGAGTTGATTATCCTCAAATAGAATGGCATCAAGTTGTTCTTTCCTACCATTAAGCTCAGGGGTAAGAGTTGTGTGTTATTATAAATCTTCAATTGAGGCAGCCACATCTTGACTAACAAAAATATTTACAAGTGACCTGTTAATAAGAATATAGTCTTTCTCCTTTGAAATTTCTGAATTTAATAATTCAAAAGATGAAATATCATGAACAATTTATGTACCATCCAGAGGATTTATAACCACATGTTGTTCATTATTATTGAACTTAGTAAGTGAATCATGACTTTGTTCATTTAAATCCTGCTTGGTTTCATTTTCATCCAAGAGAAAAGCTACCATTTATTCTTGGTTCCATGAAAATAGTTCCAGGATTTCTTCATCCATAAACTCATCAACACCATAATGTGTTTCCATATTTTGAATGAAATCCTCAAAATGGTCAACACAATTCTCAACCAATGACAAAGAAGGATGAGGTTCTTTGTATTTCTCAAAAAATTCTAAATGAAAATCTCTAAGGGAATACAAACTACCAAGTGGCAAACATTCATACCAATATCTCGCTTTTTCCTCCAAGTTATCCATGAACATATTCATGAGACAATATTCATGAAAATCAACCTTTAGCTTACGCACATGCATGTGAAATTTAACCAAGTGAATTGTAGCATCATCACCTACCTGATCTTTGAATCTTGGAAAACAAGTCTATTAATCTATGCAAGGCATTCGATTTTGAAAACCAAGAATGTGAACATGATTCATGGGCACATACCTTGTAGCTGAATTCATTTTCAGCCGATAGAATTTTCAATAAAACTCTGATTTCTGGATCTTGCTGCCAGTGGAGTCTTTGGATCAGGTTGAAACTTGATTGGAGTCATCGGTGAATGGTACAACCTTCATGTGTCTGATGGTTGTCGACCATCAACAATCAGATCTAGAACTTTGATGATATTTCCCAGGGAAGATTGAACCTTTCTCTCCCCACCAATCGCACTAGAATATTAGCATTTTGTATGTTCCCTAGGATGAGGGGAGAAATTCATAGGTAACCTCAAACCACTGTTAGGCTAGAATCTATCCCTTCTAGCCTTGGAGAGGGATCTCTTTATTACGATCTTCAACTACTATGATGTCAGGCTAGGTATAGTGCTCAATAAGTTCTAGTTGTCAAATATTTGTTGGAAAGTGGAAGAAGACATATCCATTGGGCATGGAGTCACTCTTTGCTAATGGTTTCAAGTGAATAAGGGATAATGAGGTGTTTTTGTGCAAGGGCAAGATAGGAAATTTGTTGGTATTTAACCTAATTTCATTGTAGATAGGGTGAATGAATAATTATGAGGATGACACTAGAGCATAAAATTACAAGATGAATTCTAAATGTCATAAGAATAAAACATATACTTTCAGCTAACATAAAATATAGCACAACAAGTAGTCAATCTGAAATATTTAATTGTTAAGCATTAACATGAAGACACATATTAAAGCATGAAAATGACAATAAATAATTCGCAATAGAAAACACATTACCAGCAAGGTCTGGCACATGAATCCCTGGTAAAACCACTCCAACCTTCTTCTATTCACTTGAAAAATCTAAATGTACAGAGCACCAAGTTCTTTCACTCACACGCTCACCAACCCTTTTCTTATGAAATTTACCAAAATATATACAATACAAACTCTTTTTATCAAGGGATCAAACTCCATCATATATTAATTACAATATCAAATTATATTTTCAAACTATGGATAATATCCTAAGAACTAGGATCTAATCATTGACTAAGATCGTGATATAATAAGCTTGCAAAATAGGCTGGAACATATTTATCTTCACATTCATGAACTAGAAGTTGTGGTGGCACTCAAAATAGGATGGAGTTACTGACCTAGGCGATATCGGACTCATTCATGGTTTACGTAGCAACTGCAGTTTCTAGCTTAATACATCATCAAAGCATTTAATTTTCACAACAATGCATAACTACATCATCCTAAAGCTCTAAGACACATGTCATCAGGATCAAAATGGCTTTGGAAGCATGGTAGTCGAATCTACAAGTCGAAAAAATATGATTGTTCAAATGCGCAATAGAGGTGTTGTGTTTCTTCAAATGCGAAGCGTGGAGATGAAGTTTCACTGCACAACTGAGAACTTTAGAACTTGCACAACGATTTTCCTTCTCTATTTTTCTCAGTACATCCTACACATAAAGGTTATGATCTTCATATATAATAATAAGTTTTTGGAAAGTTGAAAAGCTAAAAGAAATGGCATCTGGAAGGTTAAATCTTGTTCATATCTCTCTCAAAATTGTGGGAATTAAAATATAATCCATGTTGTCTTTGACTCAATCCACCCCTTCACATATGGATCATACCTGGAATAAGATTTCCAGCAAAGAACCCCAAAATGAACTACTTTGGAGATTAGAGCTGCTAAAACTAATATATTCAGTACCAGTTGTAATTGTTTAAGTTATTAGGCCATAAACACAAATTTGATCAATCTTTGCATAAGACTTATCTTGCAATGATAGCAGTTGAATAGTTAGGGACATATGAGGCATGACATCTACTAACTTAACAATTGCCTCATAAACTTTCTTCTGCGCAAAATTTCTTCTGGAAAATTTTATTGAACTCTTATATGTTCTAGCTTTCGTGTCTCCACATTTATTTCTACTAGATGTTTATTAGATGTCCCTAAAATTATCAATTCCTCTTTTCTAATATCCTGATCAAAAGATGAATCCTCAGTAGTTAATTTTTTTTTCTAGGTCTAGAGAATCCTAGTTTGAAATTTTTGTAGCTTCATTTTTATTGACTTTTCTTATTCCTAGATCGTTTTATTGCAAAAGGATAGAAGTTGAGCTATTCATCTATGTTCACCCAGAGAAATCATTAGAAATGAGCCTGAAAGTTTAAATACAATCTAGTCATATCTTCATCACTATAATGAGACTCAACTTTTGCGTTTTCCTCTGAAACCTTAATGCTATCCTCCTGGAGAAATTTTTGGAGTGTTTGGCCCTTACCTACATCAATAATACCTGATGAATTAAGATCATTAGTTGACTCTATATCATATTTTTCCACCTTGAAAATTTTTTTGGTTCCATTTTTAATTGGTAAACTCAGCTCACTCTCAAGAGACTTATGAATGGAATCTTCCCCACTGAGTGAATAATTATCATCCTTGCTAATGTTTCCTCTGATAGAGTCAGCATCATCATTTTTCATGATAAGCTCACCAAAGATAGTGGAGAGATATTCATCTCAATGTAGAGCTAAGGCTTATTGTAAAATTCAAACACTCAGGAAGTACTCTGTATGTACACACTGTGAACGTCGCATAGTTTCCCTATGGTGCTGGCTTGGGCGTAGTTCTAGATGTGGCTCTTTCTCACCGGCACATATGGTTTTGAAACCTTACATTTGACCTTCAAACATCCATATTTGACACATGTGGACTTGCTTGGAATGAATCGATCCCTTCTCTCATTGGAACTTACTCTGACATCTCTTCTCAACTCTTATCCACCTTTATCAATCTACAACAATTGGAAAATTTCACTAAGGGCGATACAGAAGTATTATTGGTGATTGGCTCACTCAAATACTTTCAACACTCATCATATGGAAAAAAATTCTTCAATACCAATGTAAAGAGATGAGAATCCAACACCTATGTTGATCATGTTGATGTCAAAAAAAAGATAAACAAACTTCATCCTTAAGTTCTCTTTGCGTCTGGACTATGGCTAGGTGAACATGTTCATGTGCTTTATTTCATACAAATTTCTCTCATTCCCTGAAATTATGCAATCTTTATTATCTGAAACTCAATGTTTCCATTGTTTCATTAGAGCAAGAGAACATGGACAATCACTACGTTTCACCTTTAGTACTGGTTGGACCCCTAACCCATCAGTTGTATAGGATTTTTTTTAAATTTTTCGATAGAATATGGCCCCATCGTATTATTCTTGGTAAGAAGGGTGGCTTTTATTTCATCACCAGCTACCACAGAGATCCTAGGGAACAATGTGTTTATTGTCCATGTGAATAGAAGATGGGTGGAACTAACTATTTTTTATCCTCTCATTTTCAGTATATTTGAGTACCTCATGGCAAGAAATACAAGAATCCAGAGACATATATTTATGTGCTATAATAGTTATTGCCTCAAGATTTTCTAGTTGTTGTTTGTTTCTTCAATGTTTTCCCGCGGTATCAATATGCTGCAAAATACATATGTGAAAAATTACTTTAAGGACTAATTCCACCACAATTCCATTTTTATACCATTTCCTTCCCAGGATATTGATTGCAAGTGGAATGAATTCATTCTATGTATCCCCGGTTTCTTTAACTTCTAATGCTTGGTGCGGAAACACAAGAAAATAAAATGTGAAAAGACAGAGGCGACAATAGCATAAAGGTTGTCTCGTAGACAACTTTGGGCAGATTAGTTGAAGAACGTATAGAGGCTTAATTCTAAACCTTAGGCCTCTTATTCACAATACACCCCTTTAAACTATAATACTCATGAAATCAAGACTGATATTTACAAATTGACCTAATGAATAGAAAGAATGAAATGACTAAGATACCTATAATATTGGACCCTAACAGTTCCAAAACCATCTACTCAGATGTGATGGAAGTAGAGTTCATTTTCAACCTAACCTTATAGCAAATTTTTAGGATACCATCACACAATACAAAGCTTGGCATCAATATGTAACCACAAAATTGCAAGTTGAAGTTGTTGAGCTAGAGTTTCCTCAAACTCGAGCTTAATGTGTATATTTTGTCTTATTAGGCTCTACCCATTTTGTCCTATGTGGGTTTTTTTATTATTTTATTTGAAATAAAATATGTAAGTGGATGTCCAATAGTTAATTGTGGAATATGAAAATTCATTAGTTAGGAAAATACAAAAGAAGTCAAAGAGTCATGAGGATAGCTCAAAGGTCACAAAGGGAGATGAAGGGCCATCTCATTTGTTATAAATAAACCTTCATAATTCAAGCAAAGTGTAATATTCCCTTTTTTTTTGGTGTCACCTACTACAGGGTTAGGTTGGACTTCCAGAGTTAGGAGCAGACAGGTCACAGGTACAGATTGGTACTATCAGTGGGCTCAGGAGCTTTTTGGAGGAGTTTTGAGGCGTTTCCATGGTGTTTAGAGGCATTCGCTCAATACATTCCATCATCTGAGCAGTTTGGCTTTCGTTCCGGTGCATTCCGATAACTTTCGGAAATTTGAGTTATTTCTAGGCTTAACTCAGCTGATTACGCTCAAGGTGGCATTCCGAGAGGAATACATGATGAAACACCTTAGTATAATAGCTCATTGGAACCGGGACGAGGATACCCACATGGTGGGATGGTTGCACATGAGTTTCAGTGACCAGAGGAGGCGTGGTAGCTGATTTACCCTTTTCTGCATTAAAAAGAAATAATTTAATAAGAGGGAAAAGTGCTCCATGAATAAAATAATAATAAAATAATGCTCTAGAATTCTCCAAGAGATCTATAAAAGAAAGGGAGGAGGCCATTGAGAGATATCTTTGGATTATATCATTTTCTTGTTTATGAGAGGTTTGAGAACATGGTTCTCTACTTCAGCCGTAGCCCCGGGACGGAAACCCTCGGGTGAGTTGAGTGTTGGACAAAAACCCAACTCTCTTTGAGGAGACTTCATTCAAAAGTTTCACATAGCTTCAGGGATTGGTGTGAGGATCATTTAGATCTTCAACTTGTGCTTCATTATCTTCAGTGGGTTCCGTGACAGATGTTGCCAGAGGGAGAGTGCAGCAGATCAGTTTTGGAGGCCAGCGCAGTGCAAAAATTCATCTTAGTGGCCATTTTTCCATCTCAGCTATTTTGGGTCAGATTTATATGTAACCCCAGTTATTATCTATAATAAAATGCTTAGATTTTTCCTATTTGATGTGTTAATAGATTGCAGTGCTTATGTGTTTTATTTTACATGGCAATCTTTTGTTTATTAATTCAGAAATTTTATGGTAATATGTTGGGTTAGTATGATTTATGAAAATTTAGTAAAATATCCCATTTAGGGATATTACAGTGGTATCAGAGCATCAGTCTTGGCTCAGCTTGCGGGTTTCAGTTTCCAGTTGCAATGATTATTGCATTAAAGGTTGGAAGGTTTGCCAGGAAGCCAAAAACACAATTTTTGCAGCAAAATGAGAATGTATTAAAAAGGGACTATTGATCAAATTATCGAAAGGGGCAGCATCATACTTTTGTCAAGGGGTCGAGATTTCAAGCGGATGCGTATTAATTAAGAATCACTCCTTGGACACAGAGTGAGGAAGTACCACCCAGCAACTAGATCAACGTAGCAACACATCTGGCAGACTTGTTGCCTGTCCGAAGCTTGAGAAGTTGCCAAAAATCGATTTTCAATAAGTAGCCGAGTCATCGTGGAAATTCAACGGAGAGTAATTGTTTAAGGGAGAAAATCAAAATTATTCAGAGTACCCAATTGCCTTGTTTCTTTTTATGAAAGCGTGAAGGCATATAGGGTATTGGCGTGGGCCATCGAATTTGTTTTTTGAAAGCGTGAAGGCATAGCGTATCGGTGTGGGCCATGGAATGTTTATTTTTTATTTTTTATGATGAAATGGATTAATCTGCCATTTAAGAGGCCAAATTAAATTTTAAAATGTTCAAATTCTGCCTGGCCGACTTCCTTAATTGCGGACGACGGAATATTATCATTTCTTCTCCTGAATCTAGGGAAAACTCATTCAGTCATTCATGAAGTCGGGTCACTGTGCCGAGCAAGAACTGGAAATTTAATTCTTGACCGAGCCACCAAAGTGCAGAGGTCGTGTTCGTTGATTGAATTCGAATAACTTGTTGTGGGAAAACCCAATAATATACCGGAAAGAGAACAAATTTCATTTCCATTGGTGAAGATTGAGTTTCCTCCATGTACATGCCGAATTCTTGCTTGCTGACTACGTAAACGCGCTTGAGCATAATCCAGTCATATCAATCGAAGCTCTGGGCATACGAGATGGAGTCTATACCTTTGCAGGGCCGAAATATTTAATTGGTTGAAGCTGTTGAAGAAGGTGTTGACTATTTTAGTCATATTTCCAAGCAGCAACTATCATTGTAATGGGCCAGCGCTTCACTTCTTCAAATCACATTCCCTCTCTATGAATAGGAGCTCAATCCAACAATTAAATGTGCACGAAGTCCTTAATCTGCCCGAACACTCCCCAATTAATTTACAGTCAGTTATTGGAGCAGCTCGAACTGTCGTTGTATGTCTACAGGTGGCCATTCAACTCTGATTGCACGCAGGGGTCATAGCATATTAGGTAGAATTGTGGAGTGGCTCATCGAAATCACCAAGTTTATGGTAAGAGTTGCCTGGAGGGTTGACCGCCATCAAATTGAAGCCTTGTGTACACCTGTAAAAGCAGAATAATAATCGCAGCAAGCCCAATACCCACAAAGATAGAAGAATTTTATAATCATGTGCTAGAGCTGGGTGCAGATACTATTAAATCCCGAAACTCAGAGAAATCCCTATTTAATCAGCTGAACGTAGAACAAATTATGGGCACTTCATTGGATGTGGAAATATTATCTTACACTAGTTGAGTCAACACATCAGTATCAGGTTCCCTTTTCTAGTTTTTTATTTTTATTTATTTTCCCAGTTGCTGGTAGTTTCCTGGTGTTTTATGATTCATCTCAAATTTGTGCCACAAGTTCCTGAGATTGCCTTTGTAGTGTTGTTTCCATTTTCACACATTGTCATCAGTCAAGGTGTTGTTTGAGCTGACAGCATTGTGTATGTGTTAGTGAGGTCTGAATTTTGCAATCCATTGTATGGCTGCGTGTCCAAATTTTGGTTTATATTACTCAAGAGTTTAATGAGCAATCTAACGGTAGATTAGTATTGATGCCAAGTCACTATGAGTGAATCTATTCTAGAGTTGTTAACATAAGCCTCATATATGTTGTTGTGAAAGAGCCAACAAATTTGTGAGTCATGAAGTTTTTAAAGCACCTATTTAACCAATACAACAGCTCAGAAATGAAACACTGAGTTGAAACAACTCATAATTTCACCTGACACTGTGCAAGCAACCTTTTTTCTAAAACACTGGAAAATATATAGCAAAATTAGAAAATAATTCTCTCATGCAAACACTTCGTGATGGAGGAATTTATAAACAAATTGAGAAGATTGAACATAGAAATTAACCATGGCACACACCCAGAAACTAAGCAGAACATCAGACCTCTTTCAAAAGGGATTTGTGCCATCCTTCAAAAAGGACAACCAAAAGGTTTGCAGGAAGAATTGGGGATTGGTCACAGAATTTTTGCACTTGGGAAAGATTTGAAACACATGAAGATGGCATGGAGATTTTTGTCCAAACTAGATGAGCTTAATGAACTTCTATCCAAAATAAGCCAAGAAGAAGGGCAGAAACTGATTTGGGCTCTAAAACTAGCCAGCTTGCTCTTATACAACCCAAATTCTTGGAGGAACCGTGTGAGGGGGTTAGACTTCCAGTTGCATTATGCTTCAGTAACATCATGAAGTTGACCGCACCTATAGCTCCATACAATGATGATGTTATGAGGAGGATCATGAGATTGATGGTAGGGACCTTTCAGAATTTGGACAACAGTGCAGGCTCTCCCTTTAGGAAGAAGCTTGAGATTTTATGGAGTATGGCCACATTCCAGACATATGTCATCATGTTTGACCTTGAGTGTGATGACTTGATTCTGCAGATGTTCCAATGCTTCTTCAGCATTAGGAGACATCATTCTGACACCGTCATAGCACATATGCAATCCATCCTGTCATAATGTATGAGAGACCATGAGACCATTGGTCGAGAGTTGCAGACCCGATTGTTGAGAATTTGGAGGAGAGAGCAGTTCGTCTCGCCCGCTGCTTATGAGCTAGCCCAAGGGCTAGTTGAGCAGAACATTGAGCTTTTCAAGAGATAGTTGACCATGGAGGAGCTTCTCCAGTTTGGTGGATCTGGCAGCAGAAATGAGCTGAGGAGGAAGGGACTTTGCTTCATCTGCAAAGAACCTTGGGGCCCTCATCACTCATGCTTGAGTGATGCAGATGGTGCAACAAAGGCAAAACATAAGGGCATTCCTTCTGTATGCCAGGATGAGGAATCTTCTTCAGGTGAGTTCATGGGATCAGATGCAGATGCTTCCAGGGAGCGAGAGCAGTCATGCAGAGTTGATGACAGTAGGTCGAAGCTGCATTCCAGTATGTAGGGTGAGCAGTCAAGGGACTCTACGGGAGATACTCTAGGTGATGAGTCACTTGTGACGATTCAGCTAGAGCAGCATATGATGGAACCTGAGTCAGTAGAAGAGGATACTATGCACATCATGCATGATATTCCTTTGGGGGAGAGCCAGATGGAGGCTCACATTGAGTCTATTATGGATATACGACTAACCTTGGAGCCAATTGAGGAGGAACAGTCGGATGCACAGACATCGAGTACGGTGAAAGCAGTTGCAGATCCATATCCTTTGGAGGTGTTGGAGGTTGATGGGGTGGCTCTGCAGGGGGCTAGGGGACATCAGGAGCATTACATTCCCGATTAGGAGAGGGATGAGTTGTTAGAGATGGTGGAGCATTCATATTTGGGCTGACACCTTGATGAGGTGCAGATAGATGTACATGCAGTCAGTAGAGCTGCAGTACTTTCAGTGAGTAGCACTCTCCAGGAGTACGTCGATGGGGCTTGCAGCATATCTTGCCCACTTTGGCCCATTTAAGGGAGAGGGGCTTCCTTCTACAGGCAAATTTCGTTGGCAGACAGGGCAGAGAAGTGTGAGTTGATTATGAGCTGGCGACAACACTCTAGGCATATTCCATATGCAGTTGTTGCTACATTGGATTCTTCTTCCAGGATGGATTGGCGGGAGATCATGAGTTGGTACCCTCTTGATGGTACAATATTCTTCGCAGAGAGCACAGTAGAGCAAGGTCCCTTAGACATGACAGATGATACAAATTCCAGTTGGTAGTGGGGCAGATTCTTCAACATCCCATCTTGGTTTCAGGAGAGCAGGATCAGCATTGGATTTATTCAGGGATTGGATTGGAGAGAGGTGATGAGTTGGTACACAGTTTATGGGGCATCTTACATCGTCATAGGTACAGCGCAGCAAGAGACATGGTCTTCACCTCTTAGAGCATCAATTATAGCCAGAGGTAGTGCGCAGTCTGAGCCGTGGGACTTGGGCAATGATTGGCCATCGTGGCATGGGGATCCGGGAGGATTGTTTGTTGACTGGTACAATGAGAGATCAGTTTGGGATCCTGGCATTGAGTGGTCTATTCCGAGTGGTTTGACACAGGTGCACAGCAGCACCCAAAGGTTTGTATGGGATCCGGGCATTGGATCTCAGTTGCAACGGGCCAACAAAGCAGCCCACATATTTTGATTGCTTGAGGGCAAGAAATATTGGGGCGAAAGGTCTGTAATTCCCTTTTTTTTTGTGTCACCTACTACAGGGTTAGGTTGGAATTCCAGAGTTAGGAGCAGACAGGTCACAGGTACATATTGGTGCTATCAGTGGGCTCAAGAGCTTTTTGGAGGAGTTTTGAGGATTTTCCATGGTTTTCGGATGCATTCGCTCGATATATTCCATCATCTGAGCAGTTTGGCTTTAGTTCCGATGCATTTCGATAAGTTTCGGAAATTTGAGTTACTTCTAGGCTTAACTCAATTGATTATGCTCAAGGTGGCATTCTAGGAGGAATACATGATGGAACACCTTAGTGTAATAGCTCATTGGAACTAGGACGAAGATACCTACATGGTGGGATGGTTACACATGAGTTTCAGTGACTGGAGGAGGCGTGGTAGCCGATTTACCCTTTTCTGCATTAAAAAGGAATATTTTAATAAGAGGGAAAAGTGCTCCATGAATAAAACAATAATAAAATAATGCTCTAGAATGCTCCAAGAGATCTATAAAATAAAGGGAGGAGGCCATTGAGAGATATCTTTGGATCATATCATTTTCTTGTTTATGAGAGGTTTGAGAACGTGGTTCTCTACTTCAGCCGTAGCCCCAGGATGGAAACCCTCAGGTGAGTTGTGAGTGTTGGAAGGAAACCCAACTCTCTTTGAGGAGACTTCATTCAGAAGTTTCACAGGGCTTCAAGGATTGGTGTGAGGATCATTTATATCTTCAAATTGTGCTTCATTATATTCAGTGGGTTCTATGATAGCTGTTGTCGGAGGGAGAGTGCATCAGATCAGTTTTGGAGGCCAGCGCAGTGCAACAATTCATCTTGGTGGCCAATTTTCCATCTCAGCTATTTTGGGTCATATTTATATGTAACCCCAGTTATTATCTATAATAAAATGTTGAGATTCTTCCTATTTGATGTGTTAATAGATTGCAGTGCTTATGTGTTTTATTTTACATGGCAATCTTCTATTTATTAATTCAGAATTTTTATGGTAATATGTTGGGTTAGTATGATTTATGAAAATTTAGTAAAATATCCCATTTAGGGATATTACACAAAGTGCTTGGAACCAAAGGCTTGGAAGCTTAGATTTGGAGCCTTTTCTTCTCTAAACTAGAATGGGAGGAATATCATTCTTTGGAGAAGAAAGTGTTGGCTTCATGTTCCACCATTGCGGTTAGTGCCTTATCAATGTAATTGTATGCTTGGAACTTTCACTTTACAATAAGAAGCTCAGAGACGACACATCTTCATGCATATGTCGTGGATGTAGTAAGATTATTATTTATATATTTGTGATGTGTGCTTTTTCACTTACGTTAATGCTAATGAACTAATTCGTTCGTTTTAGTATGTATCTTGTTGAAACTTTGTTGTTTATGTTATTACGATCGTTCTTATCTCATGAACTATTTTTCAAGTTAACTAATGATTCTTTTTCATTGCGTATGTGTCCCTTCTAAGTTGGTACTATTACTTTCTTCTAATGGGATCACTTATTTCCCTTCGATGTGATGGAACCTTTTATGCATTACATTTTATACTTCACAAAGTTCATACACTTTCCACCCCCAAAGTCATGCATATATCATTATGTGTGTGTATCGCAACCAAGGCACATCCGTAAAACCATCACTTTGGAAATCAATTGTATTCCAATTGGGGCTTCTACTCCAAACACTGTAGAGTATAATTCAGACTTCACATTGAGGAAACCCCCTTCCATGTTGGCGGCTTCCAACATCGTTAATGGGTCATAAACCTTCAAAGCTTTAGTTTAAGATGTTAATTTCATGGCATTTACTATAACTCATCTAAAGCTTTGGAATAGATTAAAGAATGACCTAGTCAAATTTCTTTACAAATTTATGACCCTAGGAAGTTGACATTCCAAATTAGATTTCCAACCCTCATATAACTTTCACCACCTTAGCTCTTAGGGTATGTGATTTTTATTGTAATAAAATTATTTCTTTCTACACCTAGTAAGTGAAGTATTTATGAATGAGTGGTTGCACCAAGAGACACTCTAAAACCCAATATCAGGTATATGTTTTCACATAGCGTTACATTTAAAAATAATAAAATAATGCTTACATTAAAATAAATCATAAATAAAATACTTCAATTACCACATTAATTTTACTTTTTTATATAGAGAGATAAAGTAATTGAAGGTTAAAAAACAAAATTTACTTTTTAATATGAGAGAGATGTAAAAGTAATATTAATTAATATGGAGTTGACGCATGACATGTAAAAAAAAAATTATTTATATTATATCATGTGTTATCCATTCTATGTTGACTTGACATGCAATTTTTAAAACAAAAATATATTAATAATACAAAAGTATAAAGCTTTGAAATAGATTAAAGAATGACGTAGTCAAAGTTTTTTATGAAGTTATGACCCTAGGAAGAGGACATTCTAAATTAATTTCCTAACCCTCATCTACCTTTCACTATCTTAGCTCTTAGGGTATGTGTTTTTTATTGTAATAAAAGGATTTATTTCTCCTCCTAGTAAGTGAAGTTTTTACAAATGAGTGGTTGCCGTCAGAGGCACTCTACAACTAAATATGAGGTAGATGTTGTCACATAGCGTTTTATTTAAAAATAATAAAATAATTCTTACATTAAAAAAAAACATAAATAAAATACTCCAATTACCATCTTAATTTTACATTTTTATCTAGAGATAAAATAATTGAAGGTAAAAAAAGTAATTTATTTTTTAATATGAGAGAGATGTAAAAATAATATTAATTAATATGGATTTGACACGTGACATGTAGAAATAATTTTATTGATTTTAGATCATGTGTTATTGATCCAGGTGGCTCCAGAGACACACATAGGACAAAGAGGGCTTATGAAAGCTCAAAAATCAAAGTGTTCGGATTGCTCTCGAACTAGGTTCAAGTTGAAGATCTTGTCGTCTTGATCGCAACGGTGTGAATTGTTCATCAAATCGAGCTCGTATGCGAAAGTTACAAGCAGTAAAATTTTTGGGTTGACTTCATGAGGTGGCAGGCTTGAGGATACAATTTCGCATGAATTCCAAGTAAATTTGTGGCCTCCTTAAATCTTCTCCTTTGGTCAAAAATCAAATTTTTAAAAAATGTGTGGGTTGGTTATATTAAAATAAAAAATATATATATTTAAAGGTTGGTGAGCCATGACCCCCATCGGCCCCCACGCACCCGACCCACACATTATATATAAAAATATATATATTATTTTATGTTGACCATGAATGGGCCAACCGTGGGAATCGAACCCACCCGGAAAAACCGTCGTTCAGTCCACTGGTGCCGGCATAACCAACAGAAATGACACCACTATATTCAATATTCCATCAACCATAATCCATAGAAAACATAAAATGCCGCACGTAGGGTTGTCGAGCGGGCCACCCAATGCGGGCCCGACCCATACCAAATTTAAAAAAAAAAAAACGTCACATATTTAAAAACCATTTGTTATATGATGCCTAATGCGGCAGGGGGTGTGATTTGACCGCCCGACCTCCTCCCTACCAACCAGATATTATAACCAACCTACCAATGACGAACTTGGTTAAGTCTGCCCACGGAATTTTATTTAAACCTCATTTTTCACCAAATGCGCCGAGGCCAGAGGCAACCATGTGTGGGCACACATTTCAAGGTAGAGACAGAGGGAAAATGGTGGCACAATTTTCAAGACAAAGAATGCCCTTTTGATGCTTGGAGAATATTTTGATTCCAAGGAGGTAAAATTTTCTTGTGTCAGAATGTATTGAACTTTATATGCATTTTAACTAGAATTTCGCAGGGAACACAATGGCAAGGTCAGATTCACCTTCCGAGCAAGGGTTTTATAGATTCCCTGTGGAGGATAATCTTGAGGAATCTTGAGGGAATCTTTCAGATTCCTTGGAGGCTGAAATTCGTCGGTGTCAGAATGAGGTCAACCTTATACTCATTCTTCTCAGAATTTCGCAAGGATCTCAATGGTGAGATCATATTCCTGTTTTGAGTTGCAGATTTCTAGATCCTCTGTGGAGCAGTGTCTTTGAGGAATCTAGGGGGGATCTAAAAGATTCTTGTAGCCCAAGATTTTCACTTTTTTCAGAATTCAGAAATTTGACAGTCGATTTTGCACTATTTAACACCACAAATTTGATGGTGTATTTAGCTTTTCCATTTGACCATTCCATTTTTTTGCCACTTTTCAAAGTGGAGTTGTAGGTGTCAGCATTCAATGTATGAGAAATCATTTTTTTAGGTTATTCGATGCCACGAGATTGATGGTGCAGCCAGATCCAGCAGTTTATCATCCTTGTCTTCATATAGCTCCAGGATGTGAGGTATATGCAGTGTGATCATGTACTTATTTGTCTCTTTTCTATGAGATGAATTGTGTTGTATAGATCCCTTTTTGATGTTTGATGCGGGATCTTGTTTTTTTCTTGATGTGAAACGTAATTTTCTATCATGGATTGTTTTATGTTGTTTGAGATCCCTTTATTGCCATGTTGGCGAGATACTCATTGTCACCATGTATGTTTGATTGAGATCCCTTTGTTTCCATGTTCTGTGGGATACTCATAATCATCATCTATGTGAAACTTTCATGCTGATAGGAGTCCCTTTTGTGGATGAGAGTTCTTGTAGAAGAACATCTCGTGGAGAGGTCCAGCCACTCCTGTGTGACGAAATTTTCCTTGTATGGCAGAGAAAATACCATCCATGTACATCATCATTATTTCTAGCACTTAATGCAGCGGCCTACACCATCTTGACATCGAGGCTCGAAGACGTAGTCCCTCCTGGATGAACTCTGTTATCAATATCTTATGTTGTGAATGCTTGTTATGTTCCTCTTCTTTACAACGTGTATATATGTTCATTTATGTTCATTAATGCTTTGATGCAATTCTAACACATCAGCCGAAGTAAACGTCTTAGTTTAAAGGGTAGCGAAATTTACCCAGATTAGTTATCCATTTGTAATATCCCCAAATGGGATATTTTACTAATTTTGTAGAAATCACACTAATCCAGCATTTTACCATAAAATTACTGAATTAATAAACAGAAGATTTCTATGTAAAATAAAACACATAAGCATTGAAATCTATCAACACATCGAATAGGAATAATCTCAGCATTTTTATTATAGATAATAACTAGGGTTAAAAATACATCTGACCCTAAAAGAGCTGATATGGAGAACTGGCCATCAATATGAACTGTCGCATTGTGCTGGCCTCCAAAATTGATTTGCTACACTCTCCCTCCGGCAACAACTACCATTGAATCCAATGCAGCACCCGTTGAAGATTTGAATGATCCTCACTCCAATATCTCTGAAGCTCTGTGAAACTTCTGAATGAAGTCTCCTCAAAGAGAGTTGGGTTTCTGTCCAACACTCAAAAAATCACCCGAGGGTTTCTGTCCTCGGGCTATTGTTGAAGTAGAGAACCATGTTCTCAAACTTCTCATACATAAGAAAATGATCTACTCCAAAGATATCCCTCAATGACCTCCTCCCTTTCTTTAATAGATCTCATGGATTCTTCTAGAGCCTTATTTTATTATTATTTTATTCATGGAGAACTTTTCCCTCTTATTAAAATATTTCCTTTTTAATGCAGAAAAGAGTAAATCGGCTACCATGTCTCCACTGGTCACTGAAACGCATGTCCAACCATGGCATCATGGAGGTATCCTCGTCCCGGTTCCAATGATATATTACACTAAGGTTTCCTATCATGTATTCTTCCCGGAATGCCACCTTGAGTGTAATCAGCTGAGTTAAGCCCATAAATAACTCAATTTTCCAAAAGTTGTTGGAATGCACTGGAACAAAAGGCAAACTACTCAGATGATGGAATATATCAATAGAATGTGACTCGTCACCATAGAAACTCCTCAAAACTCCTCCAAAAATCCCCTAGGCCCGCTGAGGACACCAACCTGTACTTGTGACCGGTCTGCTCTTAACTCTGGAAATCCATCCTAGCCCTGTCATAGGTGACACCAAAAAAGGGAATATTACACCATTCTGTGTTCACTTGACAGGAAATTTTTAAAACCAAAATAGATTAATAATATAAAAGTATAAATCTTTGAAATAGATTAAAGAATGGCCTAGTCAAAGTAATTTTATGAATTTATGACCCTAGGAAGTTGACATTCCAAATTAACTTTACATTTTTCATCTACCTTTCACCATCTTAGCTCTCAGGGCATGTGCTTTTTATTGTAATAAAATGATTTCTTTCTCCTCCTAGTAAGTGAAGTTTTTAAGAACGAGTAGTTGCATGGAGTGGCACTCTACAACCCAATATGAGGTAGATGTTGTCACATAGCATTACATTTAAAAATAATAAAATAATTCTTACAATTAAATGAAAAAAATCACCCATAAATAAAATACTTCAATTACCACCTTAATTTTACATTTTTATATAGAGAGATAAAGTAATTGAAAGTAAAAAATAATAATTTACTTTTTAATATGAGAGATGTAAAAAAAATATTTATTAATATGTAGTTGACACATGAAATGTAGAAATAATATTATTGATATTATATCATGTGCTATCCATTCTATGTTTACTTGACATGCAAATTTTAAAACAAAAAATATATTAATAATATAAAAGTATAGTGTCAATCATAAATAAAATAATGCAATTTCTATATTAAATAACATAATTTCATATTAACTTTATATAGAGAAAAATAAAGTAATATAAATTAAAATATATATATATATATAGAGAGAGAGATGTATATTATACTTCCACATAGGAGGGACGTGTATTAGCATTTTAACGTGGTGAATGTGAATCATAAATAAAATGTGAACTATGTATATATTATATAAAACAAGTGAAAATAAAAATAAATAAATAAATCTTATAGTTAAAACATGTTATTATTGTTTTTCTCAAAACTAGCCTATATCCATCAGATCTATGCTAATTTTGATCAAAACACTAATAAAATGTTTTAACTGCAATACTTTTTTTTTTCACTTGTTTTATATAATATATACATAGTTCACATTGAAATATGTTATTTATGTTTCAAATTCTCCACATTAAAATTTCAATGCATGCACACTCCTACTTAGAAGTATAATCTCTCTCTCTCTCTCTCTCTCTCTCTGCACAATTATTTTTGTTATTAACTTTTTTTTTTTAAATAAGTGAATTTTAAATTTAAATTACTTTTATTTTTTCTCTCGATAAAATTAATATGAAATTGTTTTATTTAATATAGACATTAAAATATTTTATTTTTGATAGTTTTTTTGTTTAAACATTAATTGATGCAATTCTTATCTGAAGACAGTAACACAAGTGCAATTATGCTATAAAATGCATATGTAACCAAGCTTGACCCTAATTTACCATAAAACAAATAAAAAATGGAAATTTTAGATTGATCGATATACATAAACTAGTTCCTTCAATAAATTGGGCAATGGAATCAATATGTCGAGCCCCTATGTAAGAGTAAGACATATAGAGGGTTGAAAGAAAGTCAACTTCACCTCCAAAACCATAACAAATTTCTTCTCTAGGAGATTTAAGCTTGAAGGGTGAAAATATACTCCCTGGGATGAATACTTCATTACAAACTTTACGAGTTCATGAAATATGCATTTTTTAATATGGCATGGGAGAAACCCTAATTTCAATAATTTCATGAAAATTGGGAAAAAAAAACATTAAATTTACACTAATGAAGCAATTATCACTTCATCGATCCATAAAAACACTTCTCTGAGCTAAGCATATCCTCCCCAAGCCAATTTACACTTCTACTTAGCCATTATGTCTAAGAGAAAAGAAGATAACTAATGCACACTCTTTTCAAGAGAGATAAAATGAGTGTGTATGGAAATGACCCAAGTGAATTCAACTCCCCTCTATTTATAAGAGGGTGTCAATTTTCCTTAATTTACAATCGAAAGCCCTAAAAATTAACTTTAACCATTCAACAAGATGACCTAAACATAGCTTTACATAATGATAAAACATCCTTCTCCATACAAAACATACCCTCCCCAAGCCAATTCACGCTCCTACTTAGAAATTATATCCAAGAGAAAAGAAGATAAGTAATGCACACTCTTGGAAAGAGAGATAAAATTAGTGCATATGCCAATCATCCAAGGGAACTTGACTCCCTTCTATTTATAGAAGGGTAATTAAGTCAAAATTTCCTTAATTTATAATCAAAATCACTAAAAATTAACTTGAAGCGTTTAAAAAGGTTAGTATATCACAAGCCAACCTAAAGATAACTTCACATAATGATAAACCATTATAAAATGGCATATTTTCTCCACATATGTGGGAGAAATATCTCCCTAACATGACGTTGTCCTCATTTAATGAACATCTCCATCAAGCAAGGTGACAAAATTAGTCCAAGAGTGCTCCTCACTCCAAGACATCTCATCAAAGTGAATGAATGCATCTCCAAGCCATAACCCCTCATCCTAGACGTTGTCATCAAGAATCCATGTGTCATCATCCTAGGGTATGCATGGGTGAATTGGAAACCCTATAGCATGATATCATCATCAAGAAATGGTTTTCCATCCCTCCAAAGTGTGTCAAGTGACCATCATCCTCATATGGGCTCTGAAACCAAGAAATGAACATCAAGTAGATACAAAGCTAGTATGGGGGCATCCTAAGTTCTCTAGGGCACAAAAGGAATCCTACCAATGAGCTAAATTAATTTCATCATCTTCAAATGTGAATGGAGTCATAGATACATGTGGAGGCTCCTCAAAGTTAAACACTCATCTCTAGAATGGTAATGTTGAGGTTTAAAGGTCACAAGTGCTCTTATGTCGAACCATATGTCCTTTTTATTATGTTGTAGAAGGGCTAAGCCATCCCTCAATGGCATGGAAAATTTTAAGGATGGAAGTTTATCTTAAAATTTAACTACCTTGGAGAATCTTACTAGTCCCTAATATCAAAATATTAAAATGTTTGATAATAATTTTGCAAAAAATGTTTAGATTTATAATTATTTTATATTATACAATATATAATATTTGTGATTTTAAACGTAAAATAATTTTATACTATAAAATTTGGGCGAATTTATTTTTGGAAAAATGGAAATTGGTGAATATTTTTTTGGAAAAAGCATAGAATATTAGCCCACCTACGAATATTAGCCCCTAAAATTTTCCATGCTCAATGGATATCTAATACATATGTTACAAACCAAATGAAACATACCCCCAAGATCAAGTGAGACTAAGATCATTAGTTAAAGAAACCATTAAAGTATCATAGTGGACCATACTCAATGCCATCAATGCAAAAAAACTTCACACAAGCCTTGCCTTCAAATGTCTTTCAAGTTATTGATTTTGTAAGAAATATGCCACACTTATGTTAGGGAGGATTATATAATTATCCCTTGGTGCTTCCGACCCTAAGGGGAAGGTCAATTCCTAGGTAGCACCATCATTCAATATGTGCATGTGATAAATATGTACATGGAATGGTAAAGACTTCAAGGAAGATGCCACTACCTTTGTTCCAGTTGAGGGAGGTCTAACATATTGAGCGTAATGATGATAAGAGGGAGCAATCGTGAATGGTTGAGATACCATTTCCTTGGCCTATCTTTATCACCCCTGTTGTGCACATTTTACTTCAATGATCTTCCTTTTTTGTTCTTGCATAACTCTAGAAAGGAACATGTGCATTAAATTTAGATAACACACTTCTCAAATCAACATCTAATGAAGCATGTTTAGTCCTTTGGGTTGGGGAGGGTCTAAGATTATGATATAAAGGGACAAGGTTTCTTGGTCCAATTCTATGGTGGGGCATCACTAATGCATGATTCAAGTTGTTATGTTTTTGTGTTTCTTCTAGTTTAATGCAACAATTTTAATCTACCCCCTAATTCAATAGCATTAACATGTTCTGTGTAGTTCTCTAGTTATTTTTTCATGTTATCATTGAGTAATAACGAAGGTTATACTTGGAAAAATAGTTAAAGGACTAGAGTCATTTATTAAGTTTAAATGTTTAGGTATTTCCTTCTCATAAGCTTGATTATGAGGGCACTCTTCTTCAGTATGGAAATCATTACAAATTTGAAACTAAGGGAGTCGTTTCCAAACTATGATGTTCAAGGGGGCAAGAGTGTTAGGAATCTACCCCCTAATTCAATAGCATTAACATGTTCTGTGTAGTTCTCTAGTTATTTTTTAATGTTATCATTGAGTAATAAGGAAGGTTATATTTGGAAAAATAGTTAAAGGACTAGAGTCATTTATTAAGTTTAAATGTTTAGGTATTTCCTTCTCATAAGCTTGATTATGAGGGCACTCTTCTTTAGTATGGAAATCATTACAAATTTGAAACTAAGGGAGTCATTTCCAAACTATGATGTTCAAAGGGGCAAGAGTGTTAGGAACACTTTGTTGAGGAAACCTCTTGCTACCAATTGGGCTTGCATTCCCTCTTAGAGCCCTATTGTTGCTATATTCGAGATTAGAAGGATAATTTGGAAGGGAACCCCTTTCCTTATCCAAAATATTCAACTTATCATCACAAGTTGCCTCTACATAAGATCATTAGTCACTTTATCGATTTTTTGGGTAAATGCTTATAAAGCAGAGTCAACTTGTATTGAAGGTTTAGCCTTGACTTCTACTTTGGTTCTAGGATAAGATAGGAAGTAAACTTTGGATGTGGTTATATTTCATTATGAAATTATAACATATGGCGTGGCTTTCTCAATAGTAATAGGTTCCTTTTTATTTAAGTCAGAGGAGAAATGTACATTAACAACATCAATATTTAGGGCCAAGCTTGTTTCTCCAATAGGTTTGTAGCTTAGGGGTACCTACTTAAGTAATTGATCAAACCTGAGTGAAATCCTTGACACTCTTATTCTCTTTTTTATTATCCTCTTGGAATTTGGCTAATAATGCATCCTATATTTTATGGTTACCCAGCTCTAGTTGAAGGCATTATGAAATTGGTTCCAATTTTTCATTCCTCCCGAGGGTAAATCTAAGTACCAATATCTAGGATTATCTTCCAAAGAAATGGAAATCAGTCACATGATTACATCCTCTTATTTTTTGTCTCTTCCAGTGCCACACTAGTGAAATAGATCGGTGTGTTTTTTAGTTGTGACTACATTATTTACAGTGAACCTAGGAAACCATATTTCATGCTTATTGGCCAATTTATTGAGATATCCTTGAATGACGCTCATGTCAAGGGGCGTGTAGACGCTAGTGATTCATGGGTTTTCCATTTTCATTGAGGTAGAAGGGATACCGAAGAGGAATTTTTGCTACAGGAGAAGTTTGAGCTAGAAGAGTCCTTGGGAGACTCTTTATTTTAGGAGGAATGTCTACTTTGCTAGGCCTATGACTAGAAGACTCTAAACTGGAATAAGACTTAAAAGTGTCCCAATGAGAAATTTGAACTTTGGATTTGAAAGTTTCTTACCAAAATTGATTGGAACATAGACTTAAAATTATAAAGAGAATGACTCAACTCGTCCCCGATAAAAACACCAAAAAATTATTACAAAATCTAGTATCGTAGTGCAAAACCTCACTAGACACTCTAGGTCTCAAGGAAACAAAGATATCCAACACCACTATCACCTAAATGGATTCTACCATGTTATTTTGTGGCCAGATACCATGCCCACAAGGGAATATTCCCCAATAATACTTAAGAGGTGAAATGACTAGGATCCTAGGCCAAATGGTTCTCTAAGGAGCTTGCAAAACATACACCCAAGACTCATCTTTAATTAAGAAAGGCTCAAGGTGAAAATTAAATGATGGATTGGAGGAAAACTGTCTGCAAAGACTTGGAGGTCCAGATAATGTCTAAGCATGTTCAAGTAATTTTATCCACTAGCCACCATCAACTTATGAAATACCATAGTAAATTAGGTTTTCAAAAATATGCAATTTAATAGCATGCAAAACATTACAACTATAAAGCAACCTATTAATGGTAAGATCAACAAAATGTTTAGGATGTTAGAGGAGGTAATAATGTGTATTTAGTGGTTCGAAATGCACAAAACAACCCAAATAATCTAGACATTAGCCTTAATTGAGGGTGAAACATTCATAGAACGATAGATTTTGCTTTTCAAATATTAATAGATGCAATTCCTCCCTGAAGGACAATAAAATGTAGGCGCAATTATGTTATTAAATGGATATTTTACCAAACCCTTAACCTGGTTTACCATAAAAGAAATAAAAATGGAAAAATTAGGTTGATCGATAGATATAGACGAGCTCCTTTAGTCAATTGGGCAATGGATTCAATAGGATAAGGTCTATGCAAGAGGACCTTGGACATAGAGGGTCGAAGGGAAGTTTACTTCGCCTTCAAAACCACAACTACTTTCTTCTTTAGAATATTTAAGGTTAAAGGGTGCAAAACTAATCCCTCTGATGGATACTTGATGACAAATGTTGCATAAAAAATTAATAACTAGGATCTCATGAAATATATTACACTTTTTAATATGGCATGTGAAAAACCCTAATTTCAGCAATTTCATGCAAAATGGAAGAAGATAAAATTAAAACTTACACTATACAAAGTCTTCTCCATGCAAAATATATCCTTCCCAAGACAATTCACACTCTTTCTTATCTATTGTGTTCAATAGAAAAGAATATCAATCCATAGAAAGCCTTCTCCAAAACATATCCTTCCCAAGGCAATTTCAACTCCTACTGAGCTATTGTTTCCAAGAGAAAAGAAGATAGCTAGTGTGCACTCTTTGAAAGAGAGTTAAAATGAATGTGTATGACAATTATCCAAGGTAATTCAACTCCCCTCTATTTATAAGAAGGTAACCAAGTCAATTTTCTCTTAATTTACAATCAAATCCCTAAAAATTAACTTTTAGCAATCAAGAGGTCTAATAGCTCACAAGGTGACCTAAATATAGCTTCACATAATGATGAAACATAATAACATGACATCCTTTCTCCACATGTGTGGGAAAAATAGCTCTCAAACATGACATCATCATCATTTAATGAGCATCTCCATCAAGAAAGGTGAAAAAATTAGTTGAGGAGTGATCCTCACTCCAAGATATCTCGCCAAAGTGAATGGGTGCATCTCCAAGACACAACCCCTCATTCCAGACGTCATCATCAAGAAGCCATGCATTATCATCCTAGGGTATGCATAGGTGACATGAAAACCTTAGAGCATGACATCATAATTAAGAAAAGTTGTGCCAACCCTCCAATGTGTCTTTAGTGACCATCACCCTCATATGGACTCTAGAACCAGGAAACATCCATCAAGTAGATAATATACCAGCCTAGGGTTGCCCTAGGTCCTCCAAGGCACATATGAATCTTGCAAATGCTTTAACTTCTTGGCTCAATTTTCATCATTTTCAAGTGTGACAGAGGCCATATGTCCATGTGTAGGCTCCCAAAAGTCCAATGTTCATCTTTAGGGGGGGGGGGGGGGGGGACTTTGAGGCTTCAAGGTCACAAGTGTTATCATGTTGGACTAGAGGTCTTCTTTATTGTGTTGCAAAAGGGGAAAGACATTCCTCAAAGGATATCTAATTCTTTGAAACATTCCCTCAATATCAAGTGAGACCAACAAAATTAGGTATAGAAAGCATTAAAGTATCACAATGGACCATATTCAACGCTACATGCATTAAAATACTTCACACAAACCTCAGCTTAAAATGTCTTTCTAGATGATGATTTGTAAGTTACCACACTTGTGGTACAAATGATTATACAATTAGCCCTATTAGGTGCTTCCAACCCTAGGGGGAAGTACAATTCCTAGGTAAGCCCATCATTCCATAAGTATATGTGGTAAATGTGTACATGGAATGGGAAAGACTTAAAAGAAGATGTCACTTCCTTGGTGCTAGTTGAAAGAGGTCCAACATCTTGAATGTAATGATGATAAGAGGGAACAATCATGGAAATCTAATTTTCCCCTTTCCTTGGCCTATTTTTATCATCCCTCTAGTGTTTTACTTTAACCACATTCGTTTTTATTCTTGCATAACTTGGTTGACTAGATCGCTTAATGCTTTTTCAATACCCCTTAAAGATGTAGTGGCTTATTTCTCATCAAGGTTGGGACATTTATGAGATCATTTGATTTGGAGAGAGTATACTATGGTTAGGGACTGGTTGATGGCTAATGAGGGGGGTAAAGCTTAGCTTTTCCCACATGCTTAAAATTTTCCATAACTCAAACTTATATAAAGTAGCTAAGCCAAGGGAGAAGCCACATATTTGAGCACAAGACACAATGGGATAGTGAGATCTTAGTGATTGGGTGAAGGCCATTCATGCAAGTATACAACAACCAGAAGAATATAGCATTGTGTAGCAACATGTGAAAGCATTCAAGTGGAGGTCATCGCTATATAGGGGCAGATCAAGTAGGTTGAGGTGCATATCAAGTCGTACATTAGAGAAGGGCACATATTCGATTAGCAGTGCGGTTGTACAGTAGGGTGGAGATGTTGTACAGACCATACAAGTCACATAACTGGGCATCAAGTGGTTTGTGGGTGATTCATAAATTTTTGGGAGGGTCATACAATGTGTACATGTGCCTAGTTTATTCCCAAAATTTTGTTGTAATAAAGTGTTTCTAAGTGGGTTATTTTCTCAATAAGGGAGCCCTTGAGGGTCTAGAAATTTATTACATGAAAGGTATATTCTGAAGGGAAACTATTTGTGTGTTTTCTTGTGGAAATTTGATGTTTTATTTTTGTTGTTCTATTCATTTATTAGTCATTTTAAATCCTAGTGGTACTTTTTATTTAATAAAGCTTAAATTTGATTTGAAAAATTAGCAAGGAAAATTACTAGGAGATAATTAGTCATTTACCTATGAAAATTCCTAAATCTAGAATCCTATTGCAGTAATTAGTATTAATTCTTCTAACTGATAAATTAATTATTCAATTTATTGCTATGGAAACATCGAATTAAACACACTGCAACCTTCGCTAAATAAACTGCAGAAAAAATACAAGTGCAGAAACAAAATTGAACAAGAGTAAATCACAGACACATCTGACACAGTTGTTTTTGGACTAATGTCCCCGAAAAAATCCAATGCGGGAAAACCAGTGCAACAGATGTGGGTTTATTTATTATGCAGTAGTAATTTCTGAATACAATCTTTGGATGCCTTTCCCGACCATCCAGTTACAAAAAATATGACTGACGAAGAGGTTAGTGAGGTTACCTCACATTATCATAGGAAATATCGGTTGATCCAACCACTGAATGAGTTTCCCCTGACATCCTCTTTGCTACCTATGCGTAGTCCCAGTGTCAACCCTCTTGGGTACATCATCACCCCTTCTGTGGATCGATTTGTTGCCCAAGAACTTTGATTTCTACCTCCCGGTCTAACACCCCAGCATCCAGCTTCTACAATCGATTCCTTCAACAAATTTATGGATTCCCTCTTGGCCTCTACACAACCTCTATGTATCCTTGCGTGGTTCTAGGCCAGCCTCTCTGGATCTACGTTGGCTCTGTTGGATCTCTCTCTACCTTCTCTGTCGATGATTCTCCGACTGCGAAAAAAATTATGTTCAGATACTATCCCTGCCCTTCTCTGCAAAGAATCTCTTGATTGAAGCTTCTCCCTGAGCACTCACTAAAGAAATCGATCTCTTGATCCTTTCGGTGTTTTTTGTGTGTGTTCCAAATGACCCTTCAATCCCTTCTTATATTATTTTCTTTGAAGCTTCAATGGCCGAGATTAAACTCTAAACAACCACTAAGATTAACTTTTGACTTGATCTGATTTTTCTAGAAAATTCACACCCATATTCTATTAATTCACTTTAATTATTTTATTTCGTAAGCTTAGACTTAGGGTCCTTTTAAAACAAATAATTCTTTTAATAAAATACTTTCCATGAGAAATTTTCCAAAACGATTTCTGGGTTATCTCGAATACATGTGTCTAAGTCTTCCTGTAAATTTTGAGACTTAGAGCACATCCAAGGCTACCAGAAATCAACACTCCCTCTTAGCGAGGAATGTGCTCTATCAATACCCCTTGTTCGGTACTGCTCTGATTCTGTAACATCTCCCTCTGCGATGTTGATGTCTGACACCATTGCCCACTAACTCAGTGCAAACCACTGCATTTGTAGTGCTGCTGACACTGCCACTGTTAACACTGCATCTGTATTGCAACTCCCTCTCAAATTCTGCATATGTGTTGTTGTTGATCCTACCACTGCCAACTACTACTGCACTACAATATTGTTGCTTGAAAAACATTCAAAATTGAACAAGATTTCAGCACGATACATCTCAGTACTGAAGATATGACTGATGTTAACCTTTGCGTTGTCCATCTGAAGTTATTGTGTTGTTGTTGACTTATGTGTTGTGCATTCTTGCATTGTTTCCAACTTTGTTTTGCGTTGCTCAGATCCTGGCGCTTCTAACCACTGCACTGTCACTTTTGCACTCCTCTACACCAACTGGAACTCCTCCATCCTGCTACATCTGAGTTGGGCTCCTGTAGCTAGGTATTGATCTGAGAGGTAGACTCCTCAAGGATCCTGTGCAGCCTGTAGATCTCTGGGTCTACAAGTCCAAGCTAGCCTACCTCCCTCTTTGAGGAATATGGGCTATCATGGCAAACACCTCCTCATCGATCCTTGCAGGTGCGGCTTGCAGATCATGCTTCTTGTCTTTGTCTCTCTTCTTGAGAGGACATTGTGTGGCATACTGACCCATCTCGCCACACCAGAAGAATTTGATCTTAGAAAGGTCCTTCTTCCTCCTGCATTGCTCCTGTTGCCCCTTTGATGCAAGGGCCACATTATCCTCCTCCTCCTTCGGCTTCTTCCCACTTATGTTGTTTGCCTCAAGTTGACACTTGAGCAAGTCCCTCCTCATCTCTTCTCGTTGAAGAGCAGCCCACATTGACTCCCAGTCCAGCAAATTCTCTCTGCCCAGGATGCTATGGACAAAGGCCTAATAGTCTTCAAACACTGAGTTGAGGGCCAATCTGACCATCTCAGTGGCCTAAGGAGTTGATCCCACAACTGAAAGTTGATCTCAGTTCTCCTGAAATCTAGACGGGAACGGATCAATGTGCTCACCTTTCTTCATCCTAGTAGTCTGCATCTTCTCCTCAAGATACAACTTCCGCTGCTCGAAAGATCCTTGATATAGCTTCTCCAAGGCCTACCACATTTCTCTAACATTTTTTTTGCTAGCTATGTGACAAACAACATGATCCATTACTCTGTCCAGGATGAGGTTCTTTGCCTTAGCCATGTTTTTCTTGTATTCCTTCAAAGGATCTGCATCTACTGGAACAACCACCACACCTTCGACGAAGAGTTTGAGATCATGCTCATCCATCGGGCATTTGATCCTTATCTGCCAGATCACATAGTTGGAGGCTCCCTCCAACCTATCTTGATCTCTCAGCGCGCTTGCTACCATCTCTATTGATTGAAAAAAATATGTCGAAGTAGCTCCCTCTCTCTCCTATGTGCAGCTCTGGCTTGGCCTCCGCACTCCCTATTGGAGATGGTATATTTTTCACCCAATACTGTTGCGCAGGCCTTGAAAATTAGAATTCCTCGGCTAGGAATTCCCTGAGGAAGAAAATTCCCTCATTTTGACGCTTTTGCACCCATAATCATTGTTGCGCAGAAAACTGTGTCCCTTCGGCTATTGATCTGCTACGCTGCTCCTTCTGCCTCTACCAAACTGCAATCTGAAAAAATCTTTCCTCTCTGTTGACTCACTCAAAGAGATATTTTCCTTGTTGGTTTTGGTCCTCCTGACTTGGACTGCGCAATATTATGGGAGATCGATTTGTTGCTTAGATAGTTCTTTGATCCCAGCTTCACCAACGCCAAATCTAGAATTTGTTCTTTTGTTCCTCCTACACTCAACTATACAAGCTTTGATACCATGTGAAAAATCCTAGATCTGGAATCTTATTACAGCAACTGGTATTCATTCTTCTAACTAATAAATTAATTATTCAATTTATTTCTACGAAAAATCGAATTAAACACAATGCAACCTTCACTAAATAAACTGCAGAAAAAATACAAGCATGGAAACAAAATTGAACAAGAATAAATCATAAACACATTTGACATAGTTGTTTTTGGACTAATGTCCCCGGAAAAACCCAATGCGGGGAAATCGGTGCAACAGTTGAGAGTTTATTTGTCATGCAGCAGTAATTTCTTAATACAATATCTGGATGCCTTTCTCGGCAATCTAGTTACAGAGAATATCACTGACAGAGAGATTAGTGAGGTCAGGTCACACTATCATAGGAAATCCTAGCTAATCCGACCACTGAATAAGTTGCCCCTGACAGCCTCTGCACAGTCCCAGCATCAACCCTCTTGGGTACAGCATCACCCCTTTTGTGGATCGATTTTCTGCCTAGGAACTTCGATTTCTGCCTCTTGGTCTCACACCCTGGCTTTCGGCTTCTGCAATCGATTCCTTCAGCAAATTTCTGGATTCCCTCTTGGCCTCTATGCAGCCTCTGCATAGCCCTACCTGGCTCTACGTCAACCTCTCTAGCTCTATGTTGGCTCTGTGTTGGCTATGTTGGATATCTCTCTACCTTCTATGTTGATGATTCTCCGACTGAGAAAAATTTATCTTTGGATACTATCCCTGCCCCTCTCTACAAAGAATCTCTTGATCAAAGTTTCTCCCTGAGCATTGCTCACTAAATAAATTGATCTCTTGATCTTTTCGGTGTTTTTTGTGTGTTTTCAAAATGACCCTTCAAGCCCTTCTTATAGTCTTCTCATTGAAACTTCAACGATCGAGATTAAATATCTAATCAATGGCTACGATTAATTTTGACTTGATCCGTTTTTTCTAGAACATTCACACCCATATTCTATTAATTCACTTTAATTATTTTATTTTCCTAAGATTAGACTTAGGGTCCTTTCAATATAACTAATTCTTTTAATAAAATAAAATCTGGGTGGAATTCCCCAAAATGATTTATGGGTTATCTAGAATACATGTGTCTAAGCCTCTCTGCAAATTTTGAGACTTAGAGCACATTCGATTCGACCAGAAATCAACATTACCGAGGTTATAAAATTAAGCAATCAGAGATATCAAAGGAGCAATGAGCATGAAAAAATATAGAGTAAAATAGGGAAAGAAACTAAGCAGCAAACGAGTCATTATACTTCATTAAGCAAGTATACAATCATTCATTCCAACACTGCCAATTAAAAGAAGGGTATTCACTTGGAAAAGAAGACATAAAATCACTAGCACACATTAAAATATCAATGATATTTGAAATGAGTGAATGGAAATGTAGTCGTAACGAAGCAATGACAACCAAGAACCCAACTAGGAAACTATACATAAACCCTCAAGAAAATTTTCTTGTAATTAATCATACTTCGATTCTAATTGTTAAAAGAATTGGATCATTTCTCAATTTATGATTCATAATTTTGTGAAGGTCATGCTAAACTTTTTTGTATTCTTTAATTTTATTGGAGTTTTTACGAAAAAAATATAATTCAATTTCAAACCAAATTTAGGAAATATGAATTATACTAATCAAATACGCCAGATATTTAGATTTAACCAAAAAAAACCTAAAGTTAGATTTTGCTATTGTAATTATGTCTTTCCTTATTTACATTTATTCTATAAAAAATATTTTCAATAACACAAACAACAATGAACTTGGTCAAATTTATATATGTTAAATTTTAGCTACATGGAGAAAATAATGTATTTATGACTTTGCTTCATTTAAGTCACATTTGAATTTGGCTACTCAACAAACACATATTCAACTGCCTTTGTGAATTAAACGAAGAAGAAAAATGATTAAATGGGGAAATTGAACTCAAAGTTGTTTTTTACATAAAATTATAATTTGTCTCGTGCTTCATCTTAAGCAATTGGCATTTAATAGCAACGTTTCTAGAGTGCTCATGTTTGTTACCATCCTTATGCCATAAACTTCTTGTCCATTACCATGAAAATATATAAGAATGTGACGGTATATCGGTTGTTAATGAACCATAATAAAATAATCTTGTTGAGAAATCTATAGGGCAATGGATATAATGATGTCTCTTTAGCATGATAACTACTTGTTATATATTTTTACTTTTTCTTACTTATTAGTTTCTTCTTATATTATTGTGTTATTCTTATCATCAAACAGTCACCAAAACAAGAAGATCAACAGTACACAAGATATAGGCTGCAAGCCATGGCCAAAACCTCTCCACTTAAAAGGAAAACCCACAAATCTCTTCTCTTATAAATTCTTTGATTTACAAATTCCAAGACCTATAGACCAAGACCAAGACCAATACCCTTCCAAGACCAAGTCCAGCCTCCTTGATGATGTGCTTCCTTTTGTCCAAGTCAAACCCAATCAAATCTCTTCCAACAGCACAACTTCAACCCCCAACAACAGAATTTCAACCTCTACTACAACTCTGAAATTTTCGACCCTCCCAGGAGCAGTTGATCCACATGTGTGAGCTTCTTTAGGGCTTCAAGACTTCTTTACACCTTTGCTTGAATTTCTCCTTCTTCTAAGGCTTGAGGATGACTTAATTCAACCTTCTTTCTACTGTTTTTCCAAGTTTGATCTTGCAATAGCAAAACCCTAGCCTCCTTTCTTTGGATGTGTGAAGAGACTGAGAAAATAACCCAAACACTTGATCTTCGTCCTTCTCCATCTTCACTAGCCTCTTTCGTCTTCTCCTTCGCTTGCTTGTTGAGAGAATGAATTGTGTCCCTAGGAGGTCAATTTCCCTTCTATATATAGGCTTCTAAGGTGGACAAAGTTCCTAAAAATAGGCCAACTTCTTAGACGACAAACCGACTTGGCCTTGAAGGGTATTTTGACACTTCTAAATACGAAAGTATTTTTTTTTACAAGTTACAATGTGCGCGAAAGGGTCTTCAACATATGAGAATAACTCTTTTGATTTTTTAACCTAGAACACGCCCTCGCACTCAATAGGTGCTTGACCTCTCAAATAAAAGACCTTGAGCATGAAACCCATACTACAAAATAATAATAATGAATTTTCTTTTATTTTATCAATAATAATAATGAAACCCATACCTAGTTATATATTTTTCAACAAATTTGAGGATTAAGAAACTAGCCTCATGTGGAATAAGATAACATTTTGGTCACTGAAGATGCAACTCTGATTCAGAATTTTTCATACAACCAACGAGTAAATATAGCATGCCTTGATTCAACTTTTTTTCAACCACATGGTAAAACAACAAAAGCACTCATACACATTTATTTTCACCTAAACAAAAGCATAGCCGCTTGAAGATTATCACAAACAGATTTATTATGAGATAATATTTGATGCTAAATTGAAGAGTTAGGGGTATTCTTGCGAAGCAAGAAAATGGAAATATATGAATTCCTTTAGTGTTTACTTTCACACTAAGAAAAAAAAGGATACGAAATCAATGTAATTATCTTCAAATATAAGTTTGAAGTAGAAAATCATTATATTAGTTTTCAGATAGAAATAATTGTGTCGAGAGGCTTATTCTACGGCCTAGTATGACCCCGATGTGCAAGTATGTCGGAAGTCAAAATAAAAAACTAAAGAAAATTAGAAAAATGAAATATAAATAATGTCGGCTTAAACAATGACTCACATAACCATATAAATAAACAATTAAAATTCATTAGTAATAAATTTAAACAATATAAATTTAAAATATGAAGAACTCAAAAATGAGATACGGTTTATAAATAAAAATATAAATAAACCAGACGCATGGTAAATAAATAAAACCTCTTTTCATTCTTCTCACAAAGTATAGTAAATAAATAAAAATATAAAGAAACTAGATGTACGGTAAATTAATAAAAACTCTTTTATATTTACTCTGTAAACCTCCTTATATTTACAAAAACTCAAAAAAGAGGTTTTATTTAGGTGAAGCCTATGGGCCAAATAACATGGGACAAATTTTTTTTTTTTGACAATGGTGAATCGGTAACTCTTTAGACTTATCCAAGGGAGGTCCCATGATCAATCCTCGTGGCTAACTTATAACACCAATAGCATATCCAACAACCTGCAAGCCAGATACACCAAATCTTATGATTTAGCAAGAGCTGAGACCCCAACATAAATGGGGGCACCTACTCCTTGAGCCGAGATCATAGCAAGCCATATACTCGATGGGATTTGAACCTTGGTCTTGTTGGTTTCATCCAATGAAACTTGTCGTTAAACCACATATCACTGTAACATGGGACAAATTATTATTAATACCATGGGCCAAATACCATATTTATAAAAGAGGTATGGTAAATAAATAAATATAAAATAGGTATAAAGAGGTAAGGTAAATAAGTAAAAATATATCTAATAAGATTAAAAATCAACATCTAATTATATACCAATCCTATGGGCCAAATACCATCTACCCAATAATTCTTAATACCATGCAAAAAAAAAAAAAACATTATTGACCCTAACATTAATATTATAACTTTGCATTAATACAATATTAAATTTGTTATATATATATATATATTAAATCTAAATATATATGGGAGGAAATAACAAAGACACATTATAGAGGTCGAGAAATAGGGGGAGTGACAAGGAAGAGATGGAGATAAACTGAAGGAGAGGAGAGAGTAGGAATGAAGAGAGAGAGAAGGTGAGGAGTGAGAAAGGTAGAGAAGGTTAAAAGAGGGAGAGGAGTACATAAAGATTGAGTTGGGGGAGAGAAAAGGAGAGAGTGAGGGATAAGGAGAGAGGATTGGATGGTAGAGAGAGAGAAAGAGAGAGATGGACTTGGAGGGAGAGAGAGTGAGGGAAGAAGAAAGACATAGAGAGTGAGAAGTGGAGAGAGAGGGAGTGACAAGGGGGAGATGGAGAGAAAGTGTGTATGTTGAGGGCTAAGATAAAGAGACATAGGAGGAGTGATGGAGACAAGAGGGAGAGAAGGAGAAAGGGAGGGATATAGTAACATAGTTAGAGAAAGAGATAGAGTGATAGGGAAGAGAGGGTATTGGAGAGTAGAGAGAGAGAGAATTGAATGGAAGAGAGAAAGAGAAAGAGGAGGTAGTGAGAGATAGATAGATTGAAGAAAGATAGTGTATGTTGTTGGGTTGATATAGAGAGACAAGGGGAGATAGAGAGATATATGGAAGGTGAAGAGTAAGAAGAGATAGATGGAGACAAAGAGGGAGGGACAAAGAGAATGATAGATATGGAGTGAGCGAGTGTGTGTGTTTGGTGGGGTGAGATAAAGGGACAAAGAAGGAAAGATGGAGGGAGATATAGATATAGATGGATGGGGGAGAGGGAAGAATATTTCTTTCACTAGATGCATTGATTACAATGTAAATGGTGATTTCCAATCCTATTTGATTTCTTGCACTACGTGCATTGATTTTATTGTAGATGTTAATTTCTAATGATATTTGATTACTTGAACTAGATGCATTGATTTCAATGTAGATGATTTCCAATCCTATTTGATTTCTTGCACTAAATGCAAGAGAGAGAGAAGGAGAGGAGTGAGAAAGGTAGAGAAGGATAAGAGAGGGAGAGGGAGACATAAAGATGGAGGTGGGAAAGAGAGGAGGAGAGAGGATTGGAGGGTAGAGAGAGAGAGACAAAGAAGGGGGGAGGTAGATGGAGGTAGGAGAGAAAGGGAGAGAGAGGAAGGATGAGAGGAGGAAGGGAGAGGGAGGGATAGAGAGATAGAGTTGGAGGGGAAGAGAGGGAGGGAAGAAGAAAGACATACAAAGTGAGAAGTGGAGAGAGAAAGAGTGACAAGGGAGGTATGGATAAAATGTGTGTATTTTTAAGGGTGAGATAAAAAGACATAGAAGGAGTGACAAAGACAAGGGGGAAGAGAAGGAGAGAGAAGGATAAAGAGAGGGATAGATATAATAACATAGTTTAAGAGAGAGATAGAGTGATGGGGCAAGATAGAGGATTGGAGGGCAATGAGAGAGAGAGAGAGATGATTGAATGGAAAAGAGAGAGAGAGAGGGGGGGGGAAGATAGAGGGAGCCATGAGAGATAGGGAGAGAGAGGACTTGAAAGAGAGGAAGAGAGTGATGGGGGAAGAGATAGGATTGTGGGGGAGGGAGAGAGAGAGAGTGAGTGATGGAGAAGAGATAGGATTGTAGGGGAGAGAGAGAGAGAGATAGAGAGAGTGAGTGAGTGATGGGGGAATAGAAAGGGCAATAGGAGAGAGTGAGAGAGAGGAAGGAAAAGAGAGGGGACTTGAAAGAGAGGATAAGAGAAGGAGGGAGAGATAGGGATGGATCTAGAGACGGAGTTTGATGGGGAGAGAGGGAGGGAAGAAGAAAGAAATAGAGTGAGTAGTGGACAGAGAGAGAGAGAGAGAGAGAGAGAGAGTGTGTATGTTTGGGGGTGAGATAAGAGACAAACAAGGAGAGGTGGAGGGAAGGGGGTAGAGAAGGAGAGAGATAGGCATATAGTAACAAAGTTGGAAGGTGAAGATAAAGAGAGAGAGAGAGAGAGAGAGAGAGAGAGGTGGGAGAGAAAGGAAGAGAGAGTGTGAAGAGAGGTAGCGAAAGAGAGATGGAGATGGAGGGGGATAAAGAGGGAGGCAATAAAGACATAGAGAGTAAAAGGTGGAGAGAGAGAGAGAGGGAGTGATCAGGAAGATGGAGAGAGAGGGAGATAAAAATAAAGACAAAGTGAAAGGTGGAGAGAGAAAGAGAGAGAGGAAGTGATAAGGAAGACAGAGAGAGAGGGAGAGAGGATACCAGGGGGGAAGAGAGATAGAAGGGAGGGAGAGGGATGCGAGAGGAAGAGGTAAAGAGGGGAGAGGAGGAGGGAGTGATAGATAAATAGATTGGAGAAAGAGTGTGTGTTTTTGGATTGATATAGAAAGACATAGGGAGACAAAGATATAGATGGAAAGTGAAGAGAAAGAAAAAATAGATGGAGACAAGGAGGGAGGTACAAAGAGATTAATATATATCGAGTGAGAGAGAATAGATGGATACAAGGAGGGAGGTACAAAGAGATTAATATATATGGAGTGAGAGAGTGTGTGTGTTTAGCAGAGTGATATAAAGAGACAAAGAAGGAGAGATGGAGGGAGATATAGATATAGATGGAGAGCGAGGAGAGAGAAGAATATTTCTTGCACTAGATGCATTGATTTCAGTATAAATGGTGATTTCTAATCATATTTGATTGCTTGCACTAGATGCATTGATTTTAGTGTAGATGTTGATTTCTAATGATATTTGGTTACTTGGACTAGATGCATTAATTTCAATGTAGATGATTTTTAATCCTATTTTATTTATTGCACTATATGCATTGATTTCAATGTAGATGGTGATTTCTAAGCCTATTTTATTTCTTCAATGTAGATGGTGATTTCTAAGCCTATTTTATTTCTTGCACTAGATGCATTAATTTCAATGTAGATGTTGAATTCTAATTATATTTGATTGCTTGCAGTAGATGCATTGATTTTAATGTAGATTTCTAATCCTATTTGACTGCTTGCACTAAATGCATTGATTTCGGTGTAGATGGTGATTTCTAATCCTATCTGATTGCTTGCACTAGATGCATTGATTTCAGTGTAAATGTTGGTATCTAATCCTATTTGCTTACTTCCACTAGATGCATTGATTTGTGTAGATGTTGATTTCTAATCCTATTTGATTACTTGTATTAGATGCATTGGTTTCAATGTAAATGTTGTTTTCTAATCTTATTTGATTTCTTGTATTAGATGCACTGATTTCAGTGTATATGTTGATTTATGATTTGATGTAATTGGATGTATGATGGTGCATTAATTTTGAAGTCATTGGATTAATAGTTTGCATTGATTTTAGTGTAACCACAAAAAACTAGTGGGGAGCAAGAGAGACAAGGTATGATGTTTACCACAACAACTCGTGCTAAAGATTTAAATGGTTTATGATTCCAACTTTCATTTTCATATAATCGATATGAAAAGATGACAAAACTAACAAGGGTAACAATAAGAACAGTAGAAAAAAATAGTTTGAATTGATCACAATGAAGACTATTTGTAATTGAGTACATTCTTATTATTCACAATTTCTATTATTCAATATTATTACATTGTCACTTTGCATGCAATTTTTTTTTTCATCATTAAGGTTATTTTACAATATTTATCATCTCAACAAACTAAGGTAATTAAGAAAATTTAAAATTAAAATGACTCGATAAATCTAACACATATTTAGCATATTTAAAATGGTTATATTAATATTAGATATATTTACATATTATTGATAAAATTAATCATATGTTGCTCATATTATCGATAAATTTTCCTTGGTCGCACACGACTGAAACCAGCCTAGATCCATCTTAACTCCAAATCTATCAAGCGCCGGGATGGATCAAATCTCTCGAGGTGCAAACCTTTTCTCAAGCTTTGCACTCAAAAAAAAAGGTTTGCACCTTTAGAGATTTGATTCCTCTCGGCGCTTGATAGATCCGGAGTTAAGATGGATCTAAGTTGATACTAGTCCAACTCGAACAACACAGATCGGAAAACAAAACCAATAGCATGAGCACATAGCTAGAAAAAATTCCAGCAATCTACTAACCCAATATAGCTCAACTTGTTAGAAAAAAGTATTCCAGCAATCTACTAACCCAATATAGCTCAACTTGTTAGAAAAAAGTATCCCATGGTAAAGATAACTTTGGCCATAAAAATACATTAACTTTGACCATAAAAATACATAACCATAATATTATGTTCAGAGTTACCTTTGCTTAAAGAAGCCTTAGTATCCCCATACACACCTTCCCGACTATACCCTACATGTGTGGTCTTATCTTTACTTGTACCCCATACCCTTCACTCCCCCTACTCACCATCTCCCTTCTCCACCTTTTGTACATATATGCCATCTCTACACGTGCCAAAACTAGATGGGACAAAAAACTCAGGTAGTGCCTAGTACTGATATCAATTGTATCAATTAGTGTTGTTTTAAGTAGTAATATTTCCTTGAACATCTAAGAATGAAAGCTGGAAACATACAAATCCAAATAACCATATAAATAATAAAAATGGGAGGTTAGCATGTGCCACAAGAGCTCAAGAGAAATAACGCAATCCGATGAAGCACGAGATCATAAGGAAAATATATTAAACATGAATGCCAATGTGCCCAGACCTAAATGTTTAAAAGCTTCGACTTAAAATAGCTTGATTTTATGCAAGGAATGCCTACGTATAGATTAAAAAGCCCTTCTTTGTATAACATATTTCTCCTAACAAGGATATAATAAATGTTTGAAGGTAGGTGGAACAAAGCTACGGCATAGTACTTTCGGATTATTGCACATAAGAAAAAACTAGCTTAGGACCAACATTAGTAATGACAAGTAACATAGCAATGACATTTGAACCATATTACGATTAGTAACCTTTAAATATGTAACAACTTTACGATATTAGCTCATGGCTGAAATATTCTTGGTAAAAATGCTAAAAACAACAAAAATATATCATTTTTATTAATACAATAACTACCGAAATTGTAAGCTCATTTAATTGCTATTGCCTTTATTAAGATCATATTGAAGTAGATTTGATAACTCCCTTGTCTGGTTATCTCTGTAAACCAATTCCAGAAGGTAAAGGCAATGGCAAATTAATCAAAGACAACCTATTGTACATCAGTGGAAAATACGAATACATAGCACCAAATCACGAAACAAGTATGACAATAATTTGATACAGGTGCTTGATTAGCACTATAATCATGCTAATGTTTCTATTTTTGTGTGAAAGAAAAATACAGTGTCATACCCCCTTCAATCTTAAACTTCTACTAATTCCCAACGTGACAAGTCCTATGATCAATCCGACTCTATATCAAGTTTCAAGAACTACTAAAGAGCTACCAAGGTATATTAGCTGCCGAAATATTAAAAAAAGAAGAAGCCAAAGATAATGTCAAAATATTTCCTATGCATATGATACTGAGGTCAGGTATGAGAGACCCTGGTCTAGATATAACTGAAACCAGAAATCAAAAAATAATAATCGATTCAGCCCATATGATTCCAAAGCCATACTTGCAGATCATTATGTAGATATAACTGATAATAAACACAATGTTTACGATCAATCTCCTAAGTAATCTGTTATAAGAAGGATGTTTCTCTCTCGTCTACTACAGAAAATCAGGTTAAAATGCTGCCCATGCCGATGGACAAAGACTCGTCTTACTCATTGCTAAAGCAAATTGTTATGCACCATGTCACAATTGAAAATGTTTGGTCTGGATGTAATAACCAACTTTTCTCATGACTGATATTTTCTCAAGCCTTGTCAGCATCTACAGTCAGCAAGTTCTCTCCAAAATTTGTTAGTGTAGTGAAATGGTAAATAACTGCACTGGAACTCTACAAAACTGCCAGATATTCTAGAGGATGATCTCGGGAAGGTTCTCACTGAGACAATTTTTGTTTCTTTCGCGATCTCCTCCTTTTCCCAGGCTTCTTTAATTTTACATGTGACTTTGCTGCTTTCATGAATTTTTTCTTTGATTTTCCTTTGTTTCTCTTCTGTTTTTTATCAGATGGTTGATCTCCTAGGTCTTCACTGTCATCTACATAATCGGCAAGACCATCGTCATCATCATCTTTTTCTTCTTGAGCATCATCATCCTCTTCATCCGAAGAGAATTCCAGTGTTTCTACAATATCATCCTCTTCATTAGCCGCTGCGCCATGTGTGTGAGACTTGGCTGCCATTATGGACTTCGAGGTATCCTCTCTGTGAGACAGTATCGAAGAGAATTTTCAGTAGACATTCATTCCAGCCATGCATTTGACTAGATATTTATTCTCAGTTGTTTTTCATGTCAGATTGAACATAGGATTGGCAGCTATTTAAGAAACTATTCATTTTTCTTCTTAAGCAATAAATTGCAGGGGAGTCGAATGTTCTGGAATCTGAAACATTTAGAAGATAGTCAAAAGTATCTTTACCAAAAGACAAACATGCTTGCTCACCTATTTGACTTCTTTTCAGGTAGCCAATCCTTGCTGAATACTTCAGTACCCTCTTCAATGTCACCATAATCATCCTCACCACTAGCCATAGATCTGCCCTTTGCTGAGTGTCTGGTTTCTTCGTTGGCTAATTGAACACTGGAGAAAAGAGATTGCTAGTAAATGACTTGGAATCGATGCCATTAGACCTTGCAAAAGTATTGATGTTGAAACCAATTGCTCACCACAAGAAAAAAAAGGACTAACCTGGATTTTCGCAAACCAGCTTTACGTTGTTCAGCTCTTTGTCGCAGACTTAGAAGATATGGAGAAAGTGGGCTTGTGCCAGATTCTTTCTCATCCTACCAATAGAATGAATGTTGGCTACATCAGAATATCTATCGAATAAACTTAATTATATTTCAAAATACAGAATTTGCGAAAAAGGAGAAACACCAGAAATAAACCTGAAGAAATGATGATACAGGAACATGATCCTTTGGTGAGAAGGAGATTTCTGTCCGTTTTTTCCCAACATACTCAATGTTGGACTCAATCTGCAATTGTCAATAAGGTATTTAAATATACATGCAAAGAAATAAAAAGGCGAGCATCATATTCATGAATTGATTGACCAATATACATGGAGTGACATTATCAGGGTTAAATATCTTCCAAATAAAAATGTGGAGTTCTGGATAAGAGGAGCTCTTATTGGGAAAACATCTGGTTCACAAATTTGGATTGACTTCAATAAAATTTGTCAATGTTTCCTCGACCGCATCTGCTGGACGATCGACTCTGGCTATGACATCATCATTCGAAGAGTGAATTGCGGGAATGGATCAGAATAATATATTGGGGACAGACATCATAAACAGCCTACAATCGAGGGGTATTTTCTTCATGGCACAGGTCATTAGGACATGGCGCGACAATTTTCCTATTTGGAAATCGGGGGCAGAAATTGGTGTATCAGGGATTTTCACTGATAAATGGGACAACTATATATTTTATATCAACAGCGCTAGTATATGTAGATCGGGGATGGATGAAAAAATCATATGGGATGGCAGACTTCGCAAGGGTTCCATCAAGGTGGCGGATAATTACCTGTACATGTTAAATCAGAAAATGGCCTTAAATCAAGACTGTATTTTCACAAAATTCTAAATTACAGATCTCTTACAAGATGATTTTAAATACTTGGCTTGTATGGCAGGACAAAACTTTGACCTGGGATAATCTGGAAAAAAGGGTATTTCATGGACCAGGTTGGCGTGTCTTCTGCAGGACGGATCTGGAAACAAATCTTCACCTACTGCTGACATGTCTGGTTGCTGCTCAGGTATGGATATGGTCCTCTAAACTTCTCTCTTTTGTCATGCAGTCACACACTTCTATTGAACAAGTTTTAATTTGGTGGAGCTCGAAAAATAGCAGACTTCGGGCCATCCCTATTATTATTCTTTGGGAACTATGGATAGTCCGGAATGCCATTATTTTTTATGACTGGTTAATAGTTAATACTAATCGGATTATGACCACAATTGTGAAATGGATGGGGCCGCTAGTGGCCATTAGCTCGTCGACACAGGACATGAGTGTCTGACTCCTTCCTCAACAGATTGTCTTCCCTGTGGCCTATTTTGACGGGGCTGGTCAATCAGGTGTATGTGGATGTGGCGGATGGTTAAGATTCTCACATGAGCAGCACTACAAAATTCACTGGAATGGAGGTACTCAGTCCAACATGCAGGCAGAAACTATGGCTTTATGCGGACTTATGTGGTATGCAAAACAATTGCATATTCAAAATTTTCAGATTCTGGGGGATTCAAAAGTGCTTATCGAGTATATGAATGGCAACAACTCCATATCTCTCCCACACCTGACGGTCTGGTTTGAACACCTAAGGATTCTCAAACAAACCTCCCAACAGATTTCATTCTCCCACATCCCCAGGGAAAGGAACTCTGTTGCCGATTCTATGTCGAAAAGGGGACTCCAAGCGGCGGCGGATACTATGAACATTTGCAGGTTTGCATTGGATGAGCTTGTGGAAGTGTTGACCCTTCCACTCCCATGGCGATAGACTTGAGATCCACATAATTGATGGCTGATTACTCTGTGTTTTATGTTTTTCCATACACATCTATGGTTTCCGACTGTGGATACACTCCATGCACTGCAGTTTTCCTGTGATATTTAGGAATTGGTGGATGTTGCAAACTATTTGAACTTTTCAGACATGTTGATACATTTTGGATGCCAAAATATATGATTTGTAAATTGTATTGGTTCATCTATAAAAACCAGCGTTTTTTTTCCTCACCCAAAAATTTAAACAACAAAACAAGAAACCAAATAAATAAATAAATTTAAAAAAAAGATAAAAAATAAATAAATAAATTAATTAAAAAGAAAAAAAAATTGATTGACAAATATTCCAGTAAAATAGAGAAGGTAAAATACCATAAACTTTTGAACTAATATGCTCTGTAATCCCAACAAAGGACGAAAAATCAAATCAGCATGGACAATGAAGTGTTCCACCATAGTCCAAGGTATTAGAAACAACTAAAACTGTTGCCAGCTTGACCCCTATCAATCACCTACATGCGTGCATGCAAGTGTCAATACAATCAATTAGGAAAAGTCATACAACTACCATATACTCTCTAAGTGCAGGCACTTCGGTATGTAAAATAGTTAGTATAACATAATGGTGACTTTTATCTCAAAAATTATCTAGTAAATCCGTTGAAACTACAGCAAAAACACAAATTAGAAGGCATAAAGGTGACTGGGATAAGTTTTGTCCAATTTAATCGACACAGTTTGTCATGTAAAGAAAACAAAGCCAGCCATAGAGACATAATGTGAAGGGAATGTCTCAACTTTCAAGACATTATTCAATGCACTATTACAAGTCCATTCCATAACATCTTATGAACACCAGCTTGCAGTATATAAATATGAAGGCATCTACCCGTAGTTAGCATCATCTTTCCAATCAATCAAAATGTTAGACATGTCTACCAGTGTCTATCCCTACTTTAGTAGTGGAAAAAAGAAAGAAAGAATTGTTCAATCAATTTCCAAGAAGGGTGGCACTTACAAATAGGATTCCTCCTAGTGGCTTAGCTCAATCAGTTTGAATGGATTGTTCCAAGGCAGAGTTCACCACGAGGCATCTAGTTTGATTCCAGTTAAGTCCCGCTTGGTTACCAGTGGCTATTGTGGCCACCAGTTGAACTGCCTTCCATCCGGATATTCCAGGGAAGAGGGGCAAGGATCCTGCAAGGTTTTCCTTGGAAAAACATACTACTATGGACACTGCCTCGCCCAAAACCTGTTCGATACAGACTTTTTCTGCAACATACACCTCACCGTCTCCGTGATAGTACGATTTTGCCTCTCAACCACTACATTTTACTGTGGAGTGTAGTGTGTATTATATTGTCTTTGGATTGCATGTTTAGTACAAAAGTTATTGAATTCTTTGGAAAAAAAATTTCCACCATAATCAAACCTAAGAGATAATTTGGCAACCAATCTCTTTGAAATTCATTAAACAGTTCAGGTTTTAGATTCAAAAAGTACACCCACATTTTTCTACTATAATCATCAACATATAGAAGGAAATACCTGGCGCTGGTGACTGATATCGTGTTCATTGGACCGTAAACATCTGCATGAACTAGTTAAAGGACTCTCTGCGCTCCCCAAGCTTGTCTTTCATAAAATGACATGCAATGTTGCTTCCCTGCCTAGCAAGGTCCGCAAACTCCTTGGATCTGGCGTTGAATGTCCGAAAGCCCATCTACCAATTTCTCTCATGTCATCTCAGAGAAATAGGCCAAGTTGAGGTAACAATACCTCTCAAGCCATAAGGCATTGATGTTAGATGCACTCTTAGCGGCTAGTGCATGCTCTTTGACCTATGGAATATTCATCAATCTGAACAAACTGTGGTCCTCCACATCAACAGCAACAGTCTTCTTGGTCTCCTTGTCAACTATGTAGCATTTGTGATTGCTGAAGTTGACATCTAGACAAGGGCAATGCCTCATAATCTAACTAACTAAAAGTAGATTAAGCTCCATACCTAAACATAGTAGACATTGAGGAACATCGACATAGTCCCTCAAAAGGAAAACTAGATATTCCCTTTAACAACTATTGTATAATCTTCCCCACCATCGAAGATCATTGAATCATTGGATGAACAAGGTTTGTATTATGTGAACTGATCCTGCCTATTGGTGAAATGGTGTGTTGCACCCGAATTGATGAACCAAGTAGATGACTTGGGTTGATTTTTTTGTGATGTGGCCATGAATGCATGGAAGGCTCACTCCTCTATCTGCTCTGCAACATGAGCCTACTATTGAGGCCCTCCCTAGTTGGTCTTTTGGTCAATCAACCTCTTTATGAAGTGCTTCTTCATATTGCCTTCCTTGCCACAATAATGACAAGTAATGGTCTTCCAACCATTGGTGATGTCTTCACCACTACTCTGGTCTTTCTTCTTGGCCATGTTACCCACCAAAATGGGTAATCCAATAGGAGGAAATTTTTTTACCTATTTTGGATAGCCAACCAACCAGCAACCATATACATCGCTCAATTATGATGACATGGCACATTCCTTTGCCATTTCCATTCGTCCTACACCTCTCACCATCCGGCGTTCCTCTTGAAGAAATAAGAATTTGCAAAGCAGATAACAATAGAATCATTCAGGAATAGGAGAAACAATAAGGAATTAATGCAGTAAGGAGTTAATGCAATAATACTTCAAAGTAAGTGCTTTTACTTAATGTTTTGGGCATTCTAACATCACTAAATGAGTGATCTATATGATTGAACGATCTTATTGTAAACTTGTTCTCACACCTTACGAGGAGGGTTAGCCTTTGGCCCTAGTCCAGGGGGACCTCCTCTATGACCTTAGGGTTTTAAGAGGGGCATTACCTTGGAAACTTGGATTGAAGTACCGTGTCCATAAGCATTCCATATTTAACATCTTTCATCATAATGTCACGTCCATCCTTCAAGTTTGTTGTCATTGGTTCATTAGAATTTTGGCACCCTCACATCTGCATCCTCAAGTCAAGGCTAGAAAACTTTGCCCTAGAGGTTGAAGCAATGAAACAAAAGGTAAAAGCATAAGATGGCAACAACAAAAGAAAATGCAAAAGTAGGCAAGGTCAAAATTACCATGTGGGAAAAATCCTAACATGAGCTCTACCCCCCTCATTAGCCATCAGCTCCTGAGCATTAGATGCTCCATCATATAATAAAAGGAACCCTTGCATGTCCCAACCCTGATGTGTGAGAAATTGACTCGTCCTTAAGGGTTAAATAAATGCTACATCATTGAAAGCAAGTACGAGCACCTAAACTATGTTCCTTATCAAAGTATTATCAAAAAGAAATAACGGCATGCTAAAGGGTCGGAAAAAGAAGGTCGAGGAAAGCGGTAACTTGTGCCTCCACGACTGCTCCCTCCATGCATCTATACAGTCAGGAGGATGGACCTCCATCTATTAGTTTTTGTAGCATTAGATGTGTTCTATCCTTGAGCTTTGGCAGAGAGGTTAAAATATACATGCATTCTCCAAAACCCAAAAATCGTTTTTGGAAATTTCATCTAGAGATGACTTAATTAAAATAATTAATCAGTTTTTAATATTTCCTAAGTCTAAACTTAAGAAATATGATTAATTAAAAGGTATTACTTAAGTCATGATGTGAATCTTCTAGAAAAAGGCATGGATCGAGTTCTAGTTAATCTTAGCCATCGATTACGTTTTAATGGTGTTCGTTGATGTCTCAACGAGAGATTATAAGAAGAAACTCGATGGGTCTTGGAGAAAACACTCACAGAGTTCGATTTCACTGACAAATCGATTTCCAGAGTAGCAGTGCTAAGTTGTCGAAGAGAGAGCTAGTGAGATCGAAGCAGTGAGAGAGAGGCGGGGATAGTAAGGCTAGAGGAAGATTTTCTAGATCCGGTGAGTGCATAATAGAGAGGCAATGAGTGCCACAGAGAGGCAACGCAAAGGCCACGCAGAGGCAGCACAGTGCTTTAGAGGAGACCCGTATTTTTGTTGGGGTGAAGCAGTGATTCAGTGCTAGAGACCGGAGAGAGAGTCCAAAGGCTAGGAGGGTCCATCTTTCAGGCAGCAATTGATCAGTTAGCAAGAGAGAAAGCAGTTTTGAGCTGTGAGGACGCAGTACTGCATAGGATGATGCAGTGACTACACAGAGGCAGCACAAAGCAGTTCATCTTGAGCCAAGGTCAATGTTAGATCACCAATGGGAGTGAGATTTTTCTCACTAGACTCATTTGTCAGTCATTTCTCACTAGATTTAAGCAACCATAGATTTGTACCAAGATTTACTACTGCATAATAAACAAACCCTCAGTTGTTGCATCGGTTTTCCTGAGTTGGGTTTTTCTGGGGACTTTGTCCAAAAATAATAGTTGTTTTTGTGCGTGTGTGCATCTATATTTCCAGCATTATTTTTATTCCGTAGTATTTTATTTGTGAAGGATGCAACGTATTAGTTTCGATATTTACCATAGAACACAGTATATAATTTGTTTAGTTTATTTAACAAATAGAAGAAACTTAATCAATTGTTGTAATAGGATTCGGGATTCCTGAACTCTCACATGGTATCAGAGCACAGATAGAAGCAGGAAGAGCTCAGTTGCAGAAAGGAAGAGGGAGATTCGAAGCACTGTGTGAGAAGTTGCTCGAAACCCCAGGAGGTTGCGCAGTCCATTGGCCAGGAGGGAAAATGTTTGAGGAAAAATTATTTCTCTGAGTGAGTCAACAGAGAATAAATTTTCCAAATCAAAGATTGTCAGAGGTAGAGGGAGCAGCAACATTTTTCTTGCAAAGAAGATCTTCAGCTGGGGTGCAGTTATTCTGCAGCAATTTGCTAGAGCAAAATAGCGTCAGAAGCTAAGTTGCACAAAACGGGGAAATGGAAACGAGCTTCTGAAACTAGAAATGTGACCTCCCCAAATTTTGGAAACGGGGAAACGTGATATATATATATATATATATATAGAAATTAGGACATTTAATAAATGTTATGTGAAATCATAATTCGTGTGATTCGAGAATGAGGCAAATTGCCTTTTTATAAGTTTATATAGTCATCTAGAAGCATCCAAAAAACAAAGTAAACAATTAAAAAATATTTAAATGCATGCAAACCCAAAAAATAAAAAATAAACACAACTTAAGTCACTTTAAGTGGAAGGAAACGCAGTCGTACGGCCTGGAAACGCATTTTCGGTCATACTAGCAACGTTTCCCGTATGGAAAACATACCAGTACCGCCTAGAACACGTTTCCAGACCATACAGTACGCAAAAACGCGTTGTCGTTTTGTTTTTTGGGTGAAACAGGGGTGGGACCCACGTTTCCTGCAACATAGGTCAGAAGAAAGGAAGAGCACACACTGAGGGAATTCTATCCTCGAGGAATTTCTAGCCCAGAAATTTGATTTCTCACTGCAGAGCAGCAGTAGTTGTGAGCAGATTTTCCTGCTCCAACAGGGAGTGTGTAGAGCCTAGCAGCAGTTACGCAGAGAAGCAGAAGAGTTTGACATTTTTGCAGAGATGGCATCAACAGGACTGAGAGATCAGGATCGGTTGGACAGTTCGTCTAACTACGTGATATGGAAGGCAAGAATCTATTGTCTTCTAGATTAATATGATCTCAAGGTCGATATTACTAACGTGGTAGTTGTACCCACTAATCCAGATAAGCTAAAGGCCTGTAAGAAGGAGATGTTGAAGGCGAAGAGATTGGTTCTCGATGGGATTCGAGATCACGTGGTGTCACACATAGCTGGCAAGGACACTGCTAAACTAATGTGGGATGCTCTTGCCACGTTGTACCAGGGATATTCTAAGCAGCAGAAGATGTATCTTAAGGAGAAGTTGAGATGTACCATGATGCAGAAAGGGGAGCGTATAGACCCCTTCCTTACTAAATTTCAGGATGTCCGGGATCAATTGTCTGCAGTTGGGTCAGTGCCCCAAATCACAGAATTGGTGCAATTACCCCTGAACAATGTTTCCAAGGAGTGGCAAGTGTTCGTCCAACGTATGTGGATTGATCTGCAACAGTAGGAGATGAGGCGAGACTTAGTGAAGAGCACCATCAGTGGCAGTAGCAATAGTGGGTCAAAGGAAGTGAAGGAAGAGGAGAATGCAGCCCTCGCATCAAAAGGACAGCAGGTGCAGTGCAAGAGGAAGAAGGACATTCCCAAGGTCAAGTGCTTCAGATGCGGTAACTTGGTCACTACAACACTCAATGTCCTCTAAAAAAAAAGAACAAAGAGGAGAAGCAAGATCAACAGGCTGCATCCGCGAAGATTGATACGTTGTCCTCCAAACTAGAGGAAGATATTTTCATGATCACCGACATACCTCTAGGAGTGAGATGGAGTGATTTGGTTTTGTAGCCACAGAGTGCTATAGGTTGGGCAGGATCCTTGAGGAGTCTACCTCTTGGATCAAAACCTTGCTACAGGAACCCATAGCAACAATAGCGAGATGGACCAATGACAGTTGGTGCAGTCAGGTGCAAGAGTGACAGATGCAGTAGCTAGTAGCAGTCAGAGACTAAGCTGCGCAGAGCAGAGTTCGCAGCATTGCAGTTGGCACAGTGCAGAGTCAGCAGCAGCGCAGAGGCTTCAGTGATAGCACAAAGACAAGCAATAGTCAGGACTCGGGTGACAGATGCATCAGGTTGAACACAGTTGGTTCAGTATGATGGACAGTTCTTAGTTGCAACAACAGCAGATGAGAGACAGTTGCAGATGTTGCAGTAGCAGCAACAACAAATTTGCAGTGCAAATGCAGTAGTTGGCAACAGTTCAACAGGGTTAGCAATAGCAAAGATGCAACGCATATCAGAGTTGTGCAGTAGTTGGTGGGCAACGGTAGCCAGACATCAATAGCGCAGCAGGAGATGGTACAGAGGTAGTGTATTGCAATTACAGTACTAGAACACTTTCCTCGCTAAGAGGGAGCGTTAATTTTTGTAGCGTCGGATCTGTTCTAGCCTCAAGATTTGGCAGAGAGGTTAGAATACATGCATTCTCCAAAACCCAGAAATCGTTTCTGGAAATTCCATCTTGAGATGACTTAATTAAAATAATTAATCAGTTTTTAATATTTCCTAAGTCTAAACTTAGGAAATATGATTAATTAAAAGGTATTAATTAAGTCATGATGTGAATCTTCTAGAAAAAGGCATGGATCGAGTTCTAGTTAATATTAGCCATCGATTAAGTTTTAATCGTGGTCGTTGATGTCTCAACGAGAGATTATAAGAAGAAACTCGATGGGGCTTGGAGAACACACTTGCAAAGTTCTATTTCACTAGCAGATCGATTTCCAGAGTAGCAGCACTGAGTTGTCAAAGAGAGAGCTAGTGAGCTTTTAGCAGTGAGAGAGGGGCAGGGATAGTAAGGTCACAGGAAGATTTTCCAGATCCAGTGAGTGCATAGCAAAGAGGCAGTGAGTGCCACAGAGGCAGCGCAGTGCTTTAGAGGAGAGTCGTATTTTTGCTAGGGAGAAGCAGTGATTCAGTGCCAGAGGCCAAAGAGAGACTCCGGAGGCTAGGAAGGTCCATCTTCTAGACAATAGTTGATCAGTTAGCGAGAGAGAAAGTAGTATCGAGTTGTGGGGACACAGTACCGTGTAGGCTGACACAGTGCTGCGCAGAGCAGCTCATCTTGAGCCAAGGTCAATGTCGAATAGCTAGTGGGAATGAGATTTTTGTCAGTAGACTTATTTGTCAATCATTTCTCTGTATGGTTTGCTAGATTTAAGTAACCATAGATTTGTACTGAGATTTACTACTGCATAATAAACAAACCCTCAGTTGTTGCACCGATTTTCCCGAGTTAGGTTTTTTCGAGGACTTAGTCCAAAAATAACAGTGTTATTTGTGTGTGTGTGCATCTATCTTTCCAACATTATTTTTATTCCGCAGTATTTTATCTGTGAAGGATGCAGCGTATTACTTTCGATATTTACCATAGAACACAGTAAATAATTTGTTCAATTTATTTAACAAATAGAAGAAACTTAGTCAGTTGCCACAGTAGGATTCGGGATTCCTGAATTCTCACACCATCAACTAGTCTCATGGCCATGGCAACAAGCCAAGGAGCCTTTCCCCTCGATTGCCACTACTATCATAAAACCACCTATGAATTCAAGGGTTCACCTTGGACATGTCATTTCCACTTAGAGGTTGGAATCATCTAATAAGATCGATCATCTAGCCACCCCTAACAAGGTGGGGAACACTTTTATAGGACCTGGTCTAGTTAGATATTTGAAGGTGATCCTAATTTGAAGTCTTATTATGCCCTTAACAATTAGTATGTTCCACTATGATGCATCTATGGTCATTGCCTCTAATGAATGGTTACTTTCACGTGAGTTTGAGATGGTTTTTCTAGGTGATCCTTCACAGATCAGTAAAGGCCTTAAGGGCATACATTTCATGCTTGTACTCCACATGATGCCCAAGTCATATTGCACTTTTGGAGTGCAATGATGACCATGCAGATGCAACATTTCCCCTCCATAACAGAGAGTTCAGCACATTGATGATTCCAACCGTTGATTGACACCTCTAAGCACCCCCAAATGTTGAAACACAAAGCCCACTTTGCTTAGTCTTGGTGATTCTTGATGATGTACTTAGCATACCAAGCATCCCCCCATGTTGGCCTTAACAATGTTTCATGAGCATAGCTTGATACAGAGTCTAGATGGTGATGGTCATCCCCAAAATGACTACAGAGGACTTGTACCACCTCATGGAAACCTAACACTTGAGAGAGATTGCACTAAGTTGTCTTGATCCCCCCCCCCCTCCCCCTCCCCCTTTGGAGATGACATAGGGCACCCAAAGCTGGATTTTGACATATGGAGACATTTTGAGGCCTAATTGAGGGATTCCCCTCAATCACTTGGTTGATTATGATGGTTGGAGATGCATCTTATCCATTCCATGCATTTTTGGAACTGTGTTTCCCTAAAAGGGCATGACATCATGATAAAGAGGAGTTTCAAACCACACATGTGAGCTTTTGGTGGATTACTTTATTGTATTGAGCTATTGGGTTGGCTTGTAACCCATTTACTTCTTGTACACTCAAAATTGAACTTGTCATAGGGCTTCTAGGCTAATAATTAAGAGTGAATGACCTCATATAAATAGAGCATCACTCATGTCATTTTCATCATCGCTCATGGATTTCAGCCACCTTTAGAGAGCTTGACTTCGCCTTGTGTAACTCGCTACTTGTGGAGTTGTGATCTTTTTGGAGCTACTACTATTGGAGATTGATTTTTTTATGTTCATGTGATTAACTAATGCAAGGGTTTTTTTTATTCCATGTCTAAATGCATATTATTTACGAAAAATATTGGATGATTGTTGCATGTTAAATTTGTCTTTATATCTATAGGGGACCTCTTAGAGAATTCCCCATATTTAATTTCTCCCCTCACAAAGAATATAGCTAGAGTTTGTCAAGTGAAAGCTAACGTTTTACCCCTTAATCCAAGCATTAACTCATTTTCTCTTAAATTTATCCCTAAAGACTTCATCCCCAAGTAGGAATAGGCACTAGGAATCCTTGTCTTGGTCAAAATTTACAAAAACTTCAAAATTTTCTTCTTTCCTTATTTTCTAAGTCCTTAAAGGCAAGCTCCTAGGCCTACTTTGCAGGGCTAAATTCAATTAAGGCACCTCCAGGTGGGCGTTGGAGATTAAAAGGATTGATTTTAACTTTGCTGAGCCATCTCACTCGAAAGGTCGAGGAGGTGGCGTACGAGTTGGAGATACCCCTGGGGAGCGAGGTGCACAACACTTTTCATGTGTCTTGCCTGAAAAAGGCATTGGGACAGTAGGTGACAGCAGCTATTGAGTTACGCCCTATGGATGATGAGGGGCACTTGGTGCTACAGCAAAAGGCCATTTTGGATTACAGGGAGAGGCACTTGAGGAACATGGTGATCAAGGAATTCTTGATTAGATGGAGGAACCTATCAGATGAGGATGCCACTTGGAAAGGGGAATAGATACTCCAGCATCCCTCATTGTAGTTGCTTGAGGACAAGAAACATCTTGGTGGGGAGGACTGTAATATTCCTGCTTAGCAATTCTGCTAAGTAGAAATATTAATTTTTGCTAGTTTTGTCACTATTACGATTTTTGACTTAGGACACACCCCAAAACATTAGCCCGGAGGAAAAAATTGCGGCTATAGTGGAAGATGGGGACCACTTGGAGCAAATTGCGGCCACAAAGGGACCACACAGCCGCTTGAGCGAATTTGGCAAGAGGCATGAGTGGGGCCCATACAAATGTTGGGGAGGTTTTGGACAAAAGAGGCATGGGAGGCTCATTTTGGTCACATTTATCATTTCAGAATTTGTCTCTGGACATAGCATGCTTGAGCAGTGAGTCAAGCTACATGTGTTGTTTAGCACCCGGGTGTTTTCGAGCGGAGATCCCAGCCCTTGCTTTGGTGGACTTCGAGTACCAGCCCAAAGAGAGAGTTCCACCTAATTCTGGTTAAGTTCCGCAGTAGTGAGGCCATACCACAGCGCAGAGGAAGCTACAACAGCGCAAAGGCTGCGCAGTCCTTGAGGGAGTCACTCCGGGAGGTTGAGGAGTGCGGTGAGCTTGTGGATGAAACTTGGAGGGAAGGCTTGGGGAGCCTTCTAACAGGGATTGTAGGCATTTTGGTGGCATTCAACAACAATTTCTTTAGGAGGATCAATTTTCCCAGGAGCCATCCATCCCAAGAGGGCCAATTTTCTAGGGTCAAGCTTTGGCCAAACCCTTCACAGGTTATTTTGGGTTTATTGAGGAGAGGTCGGCATTAATTTCCCGGAATTTTTTGAGCAGCATAGTAGGCCCTAGCAGCAGATCATTTCAGGCAGCAACACCATTTCTAGGCATTTCCAGCACAGAGCAAAAAGATAGAGGGTGTTCGGTACTTCATTTGTGGGCTTCTCTAGCTTGCCTTGAGCAAGCCCAGGTGCATTCCTTCCGGCACCTATATTGTACATCCTTTCATATTAATAAAATGGCTCAACAGCGCAATTTTTGGTGACCAATGGTGTTCCAATTGCGTGTTTGTATTTATGTTCATTTTTAATGTCTATGCATGCCTGTTATTTACTATAAAATCTCCTTATGGATGTTCCTCTATGAAGCATGTGATACTTAAGAAAATAATTTTTGTACTATGTATTACAGTATTTCACATCGTAACAATATACCTTTGCCTTTGGTTTAATTCTACATATAACCCTATCAAACATTATTGTTTGATGTGAGTGGGAGATGTGGTAAGGTGCATAGACCCTGAACAAGGAATTGATTTCTCCCTCAACAATTAAATCATAAAGAGTATTATGGACAAATGTCAAGTCATTGGAAAAATTCAATACTTATGTTGAAAAGTCATTATATGTTTGAGAATATCTATGCATACTTGGGATAGCCTTTATGCCTTATGATTGTAGCGTACAAGAACATGGTTTATGTCTATATCTATAAACATAGGTATTGTTTTACAAGAGCCCAAGGCGTTGATTCTATCAATTGTCACCAATGTTGCTAGGCATTTGGCAAGTTCCATGCCAAAAAGTGCCTGATTTAGAACACCATGGGTTAATTGCACTAATCTATACCCACAATTTTACCAAGGATGTCATCCATGAATATGGGTGAGGATCCCATTCATTTTTCCAGAAACTTTCCCTTGGGAAAAAATTTAAGAAAATGTATAAAAAAATAAAACAAAATAATCCAGTGCTTGCAACGGTTTGGATATTGTAGAGTTTCCATTGAAGACTTTTTGATGAAATGAGTTTTGTTTGTTTCCTCCTATTACGACCTTTGATTTTCCTCTACTTGTCAACTTGAAATAATAATTAACATTATAATCTTAGTTATGTCCTCAAGTTACGAAAACATTGTTGAGACCCATAATAATGTGAAAGAATATAATAGAACCAATCAAAAAGCACTAATTCATGCAATAAACAAGGAGAAAAACATTGTTCAAGCATCACAACATACCCTAACAAGTGCAATAGAGTTAAACCATAAGTGTGCAAAAGAGAAAATCCATAACTGCAGCAATGTGCTAGAGAGAGAATCCATATGTGCACTAGAGGGAATACGCAAACCAAGAACAATAGAACTTAATATACTTATACGCTAAATCACTTGTATTAGATATATCGAGATCACATAACGAATAAATTACAAATGAGAATTGTGTATATATAGTATATACATAACTTAAGGGTGGGGAACTTGCCCTAAGAGGAATTATGGGCCCACATTGAATTGATTAGGTCAGCCTTAACCAAGCCTAAAAATACAATATAAAATTACAATAAATGGTACAATAAGAGTCAATGTTGGCCACAGGTCAATATTACACGATCCTCGATAAACCCCTTAAGCTAAATAAGGAAACATGAACAAAAAAGATAAATACAAATGAAGGTGTGGAAATTTCTGAATCTTTAAACTTTATGCAGAAATTATTACTGTTAATCTGGTAATGCTCCTACTTAGACAGGTTATTAACTGAATAAATTCAAGTTAAAATCGAAGCAAAACACATAACAGATCTCCACCTTTCCAGATCTAGAACAAGTTCATGCACACGTAGACAAAGTGACACAATTATTTATGGACAAATAGTCCCCGGAAAAACCCAATGCGGTTAAATCGGTCTCTGGCTGCTGGAGGGTTTTATTATTAAGATTTTCTGAATACAACAAGCCTGGGTTCTAGATCTGGAAAACCCAACAGAGAATATACTAGATCTACAGCTCACTCGCTAATTTAGGGCCAAAATAATGACTGATCCACTCCCTCAAACGGGATTTATAGAACCCAGCCAAGATCAGGGCCTAGAAACCCCAGTGTTGCCCCTGAAAGCCTCTGTGTCAGCCTCTGAAGCACCTCAAACCCTCAACGTTGCTCCAGAAGGGATTGTGTTACCCCAGACTGGGTGACATAGTCTCTACGTTGCCCCTTAGGGTCTCTGCGTAACCCTCTGAGGGTTTCCAGCTGAAAAGTATGTTGTCCTTGCTGCTGCAACTTCCCTTCTCCTCTGCATTGTCCTTGAGTTGATCTCTGCCTCTTGCGTATTCTAGACCACGGGATCAGATCATCCCCTTGGCCTAAATTCCCCTCTTTGTAGCTGAAACACTTTTAAGTATTCTTAGCAAACCCTGCCCTAGAATCTCAGCTTAGCTTCAGTGCTCTGCCTCTATGTGTCTTTACAAATGACCCCAAGCCTTTTCTTTATACTTTTCTCATTGGGAAACCAACAGCCATGATCAGATCTTGAATCAATGGCTAAGATTTCATCACATGTTTAATTAAATTCACTTTAATTATTTAAGTTCCTAAGTTTTAACTTAAGAAATACATTAAAATAATTAGATAATTTAATATCTCCCAAACCAGATGAAATTTCCCAAATCAATTTATGGGTCCTGTAAATCAAGTGTACTCTAATCCCTCCACAAAATTTGGGAGCTAGAGCACAACTGATGCTACCCCAAATACACAAAATCTCAATAGAACGTAGGTTTCTAGATACCAAACTCAGTATAATTTTAGTCATGGGCAGAAATAGGAGTGGATTATTTGACCTAAATAAGGGTCAATTATCCCCATAGTAAAAATCAGAGTGAGTTTATGAATACCCAACTCAATACAAATGAGAGTGGATTTATGAATACAAGGTTGGTCATAGCTGGAATACAAATAAGAATGAATTTATGAATACCCAATTTAACACAAATGAGAGAGGGTTCATGAATACCCAATTCAATACAAAGTCAACTATGGCCAAGAAAGAGGATTAAAATCCTGCACTAAAAGCCCCCCTTTAATCTAAACGAGGGACCATTGAGAGAAGACATTCTGTCACAAGCTACATCTCTCCTTAATGTTCAATAGTATCCATAAGATAGTTCCCCTGAGCACCATATATTCCACACCCACACAATTCCACAATCTAATAAGAGGTTTATGAAGATGTGACAAGCTGATCTATTTAAAGAACAAAGATTGGCATGAGCTATCCCTAAGAATGAGGCTATCAAATGTAGTGGATCAAGTCTGTAGGATGAAATCCAAATAAGCCATGGATAAGGTACTCATCACGTCTGCCTAGGCACTAGAGAAGTAGCAACATCATAAAGAAAAAAATAAACAAAAACATACTTGTATATTGAAGTTACAAAGATCAGCTTACATAGTTCCTGAATCATAAGAATGGAACTACCAAACAACAACAATAATGGACCAGGTTAAAACATTATAACATGGAAAAGATCCTAGCAGATAATAAATAGGAACTTCATCAAAAGGTGAACCTCCACAATTAAATCAATTGGTGAGTGAAAGCCTATATAGAAAACATACAAGAATATGGGGCCATGTACTTGATCCCAAAAACCTTAAGTGCAAATCTAATGAAATCATGTCTCAATCATCAGGAGGCAGGGCTTTATCGCTATGCATCCACAAACACTCACTCTAAAGAGTAAAATGGTTTTCTCTAACTAAATATCATAAGTAACCCTATTCAACAAGGCAAATGTGCACTATGAACCCATAAGTTAAACAAATAGAGAAGAATCCTGCATAAAGTCTTCCATAATTCACGTTTATAGACTCGAATGAAAGAGAGGTACCAGCTTCTTTAAGGGAATCTGCAAAATGTTACCTGCCTAGAAAACAAGTGTTGGCCTTGGAGGATTTAAAGCCTAGGTGTACCCTAAAAGGAAGGTGCTGGCCTAAAAACTTCAGGTCAACTGCAAAAAATCTGAAGTCTTGGTTCCCTAGTCAGAAGACAGTGATGATGGCACCAAACAAAAGCCTCAAATCAGCTGCAGAAAATGGACTGAAATAAATCAGCCAGTAAACCCTCAAGCTGCACACTACAACCTTATATGCAAGACCTCCAAATATGCCCATACAAAAGTGTTAAATAGCCCAAAATAAGGTGCCTTTCTTACACCAATAACACTATGAAAAAACAGCCCCAAAAACTTGTGAAGTTAGGCACTCTTCCACATGCAAATTCTGATAATGAAAGAAAACCTTGACCAGCAGCAAAATGAGCAAGGGTGGTTCAAAGTTCAAACCCACTCTGATACCCTGTTAGATCCATTGCGGAGTGAAAGGATCAAACGGAACCAACCAGAAAACCCTAATTCCTGCAATGAACAAGGGGAAAAATAGTGCTAGGGCAGCACAACATAAAAACCTAACTATGCTAGAGTTAATCTGTACGTGCATTAGAGTGGGAATCCATAAGTGAGAACTAGAGAGAAGATGCGAATCAAGAACAAGAGAGCTTTGGGTGCCCATTAGCTAGATCATTTGTATTAGAGAGATCAAGAAGATCGTGTCATGAATGAATTACAAAAATGAGGGTTGTTTATATATACACAGCTTCAGGTGTAGGGTGTCTTCCTCAAGAGGGGTTATGGGCCCACAGTTGACTAGGTCAGCCTTAAACAAGCCTAGAAATATAAAATTACTATTAATAGTACAATAACAGTTGGTCACACAGCTGCAACTGAAGCTTACACCATTCACAACAAACATGATTCATGGAACTGAAAAACAAACTAGCTATAAGCTACAGCCAATGAGGGAATCCTTAATATATCTCTGAAGAAAATTATATCTAATCAAGTATAATATTAAAGACAGAGAGAGAGAGGAGCTGACTGAACTATATCAGTGCAGCAAAGAGGCAAAAGATGGTGTGTACTACTGGGTATTCACTAAATCCCGGCTACATTGGACTTAGTAGACAATACCCAGTCTCTCCAATGAGATGGAATACAAAAAGGAAAAAAAATAAGTTGAGTAACAAACAGCTAGCTAACATGTGTCATTAAAGTCACCACAGCCTGGCTAAGAATGTTCATACGAGAAAACTCAAGTCGGGAAGAAAACATGGATGTGCAGTTTCTCTCCATCATATCCAGATTCCACAGTGCTAGCTGTGTTCCATGTCTAAAGATGATGGTATACAGGGCCCCGCATCTGGTAGAGATCCATGTCAAATATTGAATTTTATAAATAGAATAACAATATTGTGGACCTTGTTTTCTAGTGTAAGAGAAAAGAATCAATCATCTTAATAGTTGAAACTACATTTTATGTAAATACATCTTCAATGTTTAAGAATGAGGAAAAATGATCTTCAAAGGGTTAGGACAGTTGTTACAAGGCATGAACCATGACTTTTATGCCAACTAGAACACTTTTTAAAACATAAGTATTAAAAGGAATTAAAACTTAAAAAGTTCTGCATGTTAATCACAAATAAAGCCATCAATTCACAATCTACAAAGCTGCAAACCATTAAACAAAGGACAATATGCAAATTAAGGAAACAAGTACTATTCCTCAATAGCTATTTAGAATTTCCGTTGAATAAGTAAAATATGCACCAATTTACAAGGCCTTGAAGCAACACACACTTAGCTAAAACTAAGTTATTGAATGATGCTTTTGATAATGTCAAGAAAGAAATATAAGAGGATCTGACCAATGACCGAACCTTACAAAGAATATACAAGTCCTATATGAAAATTATGCAATTTTAGAAAGGTTTTGAAAAAAATATCAGAAAGAGATCATCAAAAGGAGACTTCTATTTAAAGTCTGCCTTGACAGTAGAATTCCAATATTGCATAACGAATATATGAAAATAAAGAACATATCCCATAAGACAACATCAAAACAATCAAAGACAACTGCAATCTTCTGTAAATGAAGCATCTAATCTTAAACATAAAAGATTGAGTCCCTTCAATACGCATGTCCTTCTAATTCAAATATTTAGTTATTACAAAACGGAAAATAGCATTCCCATTGCAATAACTTTATAACCAGTGAAGCCTAACTGTAAGTAAATACCGAAGGCAATAAATTGACTGATCATACAGAGAGAAGATTGATGCTACTCTTGTTGAATTTCCACAACCTTAGATCTAGGTTAGAGTCTTAAAATCATTGATGCTACCAAACCAAGAATCTCAACCATAAACTACTTCGCACAGCAGAAATATAAAGCAGTAAATCACACATGCACAAATATACACAGTTTTTCAACAAATTGTACAATAATGTACAATCACCAATCTTCATTATATTAGCCCAAAATCTGAATAATACAACAGTCTATGGTATACAAGATACAATGACAAACTCGATGTCGTATCTCGTCCTGCCGGTCCTTTGCTTCCGTGCTGCTCACTAGTAGTGCCTTCGTCCATCAAGGCCACTACACATCGAGACTCCAGGAGGGCTGTCACCTAACACTGCTGCAAGTCACTTTTGTAGTGTACACAGGCTGATCCAATCTGCTCTCTGGGTAGGCCTAATTCCCGAGCTCCAACTGCCAGGCAAGCAGCCACTTTAGTCCATCAAACTGCTGCACTTTGGCACCAAACTTCACCCAAACTTCAGCTGCTCTTTGTCACGTCAAGATAGCTCGGCTAGGGCTACTTTGGGTAGCCAACACACTGGCCTCCACCAGATCAATGGCACCCAATACTACACTGTCTATTATGCACCTAGGAAGACCCTTCACCTCCTTGGAAGACCCTCCACATGGCACCAACAACCTACAATGATCTCGATCCAAACTGGTCAACTTCTTTGACCCAACATTCCTCCCAAAACGCTACTGTAATATGTTTGACCTTGCTGTTTGTGACAGCCCAAATCACCATACAGTCAACAAACTAGCCCCTTGAGGGCTGCAGCCCACTTTGGAGAGCTTCCTCCCATGCCACGCTGCCTCCTTAAGGCACTGTCCACCCTTGACAGCCAACACGCAGTCCCTAGTTGTGTGCTATGGCCTGCGGCCTAGCACAACAGCTTCCTGTAGCAAACAGACCTCCGAAATGGTGCCCAAACTGTCCTCCAAGAGGAGCGTTCTGCTCCTCCTGCACTCAGCCTAGCAGCCTGTCCTCTTGGCCTTCATCACACAGCAAAGACCCAGCCCAAAACAGACCCTCAAACGGTCTGCACTCCTCAGCTCCTCCCTCTCCTGTAGCAGACTTCTTCCACGCTGTCCGGGACCCTTCTCCTTGCTGCGGCTAGGCTTCCTTTCTTGTCCAAATTCAGAGCTCTTTTCCTTGGAGGAAATGTTGCACAATGGATGCTAAAACAACTTGTCATCATCCTTTATTTATAGCCAATAAAGGGGCTCCAACAAATTGATGAAGAGACACATTTATTGGAGGAATTTTACTTCAAGCCTACATGACTTGAAAACCAATATTTACTTGTCAACTTCAAAAATTCATTTCTCCACTTCTACAACTCGGAATTCGACGATTCTTGAAGCGTTGGATTCTCCTTTCCACCCTATATCGTCTCATGCCATCACATGTAGAAATGCGCTTCTGTAATTTTCCCAAACACAATCGGGTGCAAAACCCCATACTTGGGTTCCAAGCCCACAAGTGACCCTTGTGGTGCTTTTCCCTCCAAACCCTGAACCCTAGGGCTTGGACTACCTCCCAAACTACAAAAATCAACACTCCCTCTTAGCAAGGGAGGTACTTCAAAGACTAGCAAGTATCTCGTCGTCATCATCACTGCTCGCAACACTAGCCCAACTCCTGGCACTCAAAATCGTAGCAATCCCTGTAAGGTGAACTACACCCTTCTCGGAAGTGTCACTGTCACTACTGGAAGCACTCTGCTTCTTCTTCTCTTCCTGTATCGCTTTCCAGTCCCTCCATGATTCCTTCTGGGTAGATGTGGAAGCACCCTTGCTTCCCACTAACCACACGCTCTTCTTGGGCTAAAAAGTCTCCCTCTGAATCTGCAAGCTCCCTCTAGAACTTGACTCCACTGAGTCTCTAGAACCTGGACCTTCTTCTCCGGAAAGAGTACATTCTTCTCGGGAACCTGTCCCTGCTCCTCTGAAGCCTGCACCTGCTCCTAATTCTCTAGAACCTGCACCTGCTCCACCTGCTTCTTTCCATGATCCACGGGCTTGCCCGTCAACCTATAGAGACCATGCTTTCTGACTCCAAGTACAATCTTATCGGACTTAGAACCTCTGGGCCTAAGTCTTGCCTTCCCATCCTGGAACAAGACCTCAAACCCCTTTCACTCCATCATCGAGACGAAAATCTGCTATATCCTGGACCTGCATCATACATCTTGTCTCCATCCTGAATGGCACCATACCTGATACTGGGATCTCCAACTGACTCTTGTTGCGCAACACCATGTGCAACTTCGAGTCACATTCAGCTAGAGTCTCAAAAACCTCCTGTGACCCTGTCATATGCTTCGTCGCACCACAGTCCACGTACCATCTATCCTCCTTGAGAGTACCTTGCGAGAAATGATAAATTATAGCAAAGTCCTCTTCCAATCTCCTGGAGAGATCATCTATCTTAGATGAAGTGGCAACACTGACGACTTGCTTTCCTTTCCTTTTTTCATCATCTCCCCTCTTAATCAGACATCTCGACGAAAAATGACCCATATCGCCACAATTGTAACACTTGACTTTAATCAAGTCCTTCTGCTTACCCTTCATTCGCGCTGCAAGTGCCACATCCTCATTTGCCTTCTTCGATGGATGAAGATCCTCGTCTCACAACTCTTACTAAATGAAGTCGTCCCACAGTCTATTCCAGTCTGGCAATTTCTCCCTCACAACGATTCCTTTGATGAAAGGCTTCCACTCCTCGGTGAACCCTTTCAAGGCAATCCTCACCAATTCTCCATCTAAAATAGTCACACCGACGGCAACAAGCTCATCTCTGACCTGAAACAACCTCGTGAGATATGAAGTCACTCCTTCACCCTTTATCATCTTGGTGGACTTCAACTTGTCCTCCAATACTAGTACCCTGTTCTCGTTCTTATTCTGGAACAAATTCTGAAGAGCCATCCACATCTCATGTGCATTGTTCTTCCTTGACAAATGAGGTATTAAGGAATCCTTCACACCATCAAGGATGATCAACCTCGCCTTCATATCCAAATCTTCCCATAAATACAGTTCCTTAGTGTCGGTTGGCTTATTGATCTCTTTCACGGCAAAATCCCAGATCCTGTTGTCCTACAAGACCAACTTGATCCTTTCCTTCCAAGGAGTATAGTTGGACAACCCTTCCAACCTGTCCTCATATCGGAGACCTGTCTACAACTTTGACATTGTAGTGAGCCCTTCACTTACAATGAGATCAACTCCCTTGCACATTGTACTTCGTTGCACACAACTCTTATTTACTTACTCCCAAAGAAGCTCAGACACACTCTGATACCATGTTGAATTTCCACGACCTTGGATCTATGTTAGAGTCTTAAAATCACCGACGCTACCAAACCAAGAATCTCAACCATAAACTACGTTGCACAGTGGAAATATAAAGCAGCAAATCACACATGCACAAATATACACAGTTTTTCAACAAATTGTACAATAATGTACAACCACCATATCTTTGTTATATTAAACCCAAATCTAAATAATACAACAATCTACAGTATACAAGATACAATGACAAACTTGATGTCATATCTTGTCATGTCGGTCCTTCACTTCCATACTACTCACTAGTAGTGCCTTAGTCCATCAAGGCCACTACACATCGAGACTCCAAGAGAGATGCCACCTAACACTGCTACAAGTCACTTTTGTAGAGTGTACATGGGTTGATCCAATCTGCTCCCTGGGTAGGCATAATTCCCGAGCTCCAACTGTCAGGCTAGCAGCCACTTTAGTCCATCAAAGTGCTGCACTTCGGCACCAAACTTCACCCAAACTTCAGTTGCTCTCTGTCACGTCAAGATAGCTCGTCTAGGGCTACTTTGGGTAGCCAACACACTGCTGTAAATTTAGGTAGATGTTCTATGCTTGATACAATTTTACTTTCTCTTCAATATTAGACAGCAATCACATAAACAAGAAAGTAAAATGTTGATAGAACATACCAATAGATCAACATAAGACAAGCCAGAAATATATAATTGTGTTGGTGCATTACGGCGGTACACAGCACTGTAAATTTAGGTAGATGTTCTATGCTTGACGCAACTTTACTTTCTCTTCAATATTAGACAGCAATCACATAAACAATAAAGTAAAATGCTGATAGAACATACCAGTAGATCGAAAGAAGACAAACCAGAAATATATAAGTGTGTTGGTGCGTTACTGCAGTCAACAGGATGCTTCAACCAGAAAAGTCTCAATACGGTCAGCCAACCAGCAATGTCACACAACCCTCTATGATAGCCAAACGGTCAACTCAAAAGTCAACCCAAAAAGTCAATGGTCAACACAAACAGCAGCAACAGCGAGGTCAATGCTGAAAAGTCAAAGACAACGTTTTGACTTAAGAATAGTGCCAGAAAATGCGGATTAGGAAAATCGAATTTTTGGGAGAGTTTCAGGTCGATTTGACCTTGCGTTGACCAAAGTCAACACTAGTCAAAGTTTGTTGCAGAAACCCTAGACCGAAATTAGAAATGTGTTGCTGCTGGAATTTTTCCACATGTGGAGAGAAGAGCCACCAAGGACATCGAACCAATCAGATGAGGACAGAAAAATGTGTGAGGATGAGATGAGTGAAAATGTCCTCCAACGTTGACCAATATATATCCATCAATGAGGGTGTGTGACACAACTGCTGGGGCACAAAACCTTAAGGTCGACCTACACATATCTTCAATAAATTCAAAATAAATGTTTTGCTCATCGGATCAAGATGATCTCTAGATCGATCTTGCACCTCTCCGAAAGAGTAATCCAATAAAAATATTGGTATCTTCATCTGAGCATCACAACATGGATTTTGGTCCTAGTTGTCCAAAATTAACACTCTCTCTCAACTAGGGAGAACTCCATCCACCTGTGCAATCCAAACATCGTGTGTCATCCCACCGTGACTTGCTTTGCTGACTTCTTTATTTCAAAACAGAAGTGGGTCAGTCACAAAGACATCATTCCCGGCTGACAGATACAGCCCAGAGGTCCGAAACCTCTATAGGATTAACAAAGAGTCTCATACCAACCCGGAGTTGATTTATCTGACACGAAGTCAGTATGAGATCTGAAACTTCACTAGACTTAATCCCAGATTAAGTGGTTGGACCGTGCCATCCTAGATAGAGAGTACGGCAATCTCTGATGCGTCCATCAGTCTTTGCTACTAGTCTCTAGCTTTTCCCACCTCACTGGCCAAATGAGAGGTACTTCTCATGAGCCCTGAACTCAATGGGTAGGATGCATACGGGGCACAGATAATGAGAGGTGAACCAACTCAATCATCACAATGGTGGGGCAGAAGCACACCAACAAGGTTCAGCAAGCCTAGCCTTGTGGTTTCTTATAGCTACGAGAAGCTATCCCCAGAGCTCCCAGAGCTCATCGTCCAACAGGACCCTCAGTATAGGGTCGTTCCACAATACCAAGACTCTCAGAAAGGTTAGGAACGTGACCTTCCCCAGGGGCTTTATGAGAATATCCGGGACCTACTCATCAGTTCCTATATGATCAAGCCTTACAGCGCCTAGCTGTACCATATCCCAGATAAAGTGGTACCTGATATCAATATGCTTGGATCAATCGTGGAACACGAGATTCTCGGACAACTGAATCCCACTCTGGTTATTAGAGTATCACAGTGATATCTAGCACATGCCCGAACAGCTCACTGAAGAGCTTCCGCAACCGAACTGCTTCACAACAGGCCATACTCGCTGCAATGTATTCCGCCTCCGCGGTGCTCAAAGCCATTGGCTTCTGCTTCCTGCTCATCCATGATAACGAAGCAGAACCAAGTGTGAAGCAGCATCTCGATGTGCTCTTGCAATCCACCACACTGCCAGCCCAATCCACCACACTGCCAGCCCAATCGGCATCAATATATCCAAGGAGTGTCATGCTCTTGGCAATGTATCTCACCCATGGTTTATCGTGCCCCGAAGATATCTCAATAGATTCTTGGCACCAACCCAGTGAGTGTGATGAGGTTCAACCATCTATTGACTCAAATTTTTCTCTGCAAAACATATGTTCGGACGGGTGTTCACTAAGAACACGAGGGCCCCTACGAGTTGACGATACTCAGTAGGATTTGCTAACACGGGCCCAGTAGCGCTACCACTCAACTTCTTGAAGTTGAGCTCCATCAGTGTCGACACGGACTTACAATCCACCATACCAAATCTTTCCAGAAGCTTCACAAATGTATTTTCCTTCAGAAAGGAAAATCTCGCCAGGTCTCTGCCAGACCTCCAGGCCTAGGAAGTAATGCATCAGTCCTAGGTCCTTCATCTCGAACTCGGTAGTGAGCTCCCTCTTGCACTGATGAATGAGAGGGTCAGCACATGTCAGGAAGAGGTCGTCCACATACAACACCAAAATGAGAGGCTTCTCTCTATCAACCTTGAAGTAAAGGTTCAGATTAGCATTACTACTAGTGAAGCCCAACTTCATCAGGTAGCTATCTATCCTCTCGTACCAAGCTTTGGGTGCTTGCTTCAGCCCATAGAGGGCTTTCTTTGAACCTGCAAACATGGGTGTCCCTGTCCTAGACTTCAAACCCTAGAGGTTGCTCCACATACACCTCTTCCTTTATCGCACCATGCAGAAATGCGGTCTTCACATCCATCTGATGAAGACTCCATCCTTGCGTTGCAGCAAGGGCTATGATAGATCGAATGGTGGTATATGGGGCCACAGGTGCAAATATGTCATCATAGTCTATGCCTTCCTTTTGAGAGAAGCCACGGGCAACGAATCTTGCCTTGAACTTTTCATCACTTGCATCAGATCCATGCTTGATCTTGTAGAGCCATTTCGAGGTGACAACTACTTTGTCCTCCGGTCTTGGAACCACATCCCAGACATCATTCTTCAATATGGACTCATACTCTTTGTGCATAGCATCCTTCCAGACTTGATGCTTTTAGGCTTCCTCCAAAGATCTAGGCTCAAATTGTACAATAGTACTCATGGCTGCTAGATACCCTTGGTATCTATTCGGCTTCTTGCTTTCACGGAATGTCCCCCTTGCGGCCATATGTCCCTCGGCATCCTCGAGAGTGTCCCTGAGCCATGATGGTCTCTTCCCCAGTGAAGGGGGTGGATCAATCGGGTCCAACGGTCCTTCAGCATCGGGCATCGTCTCATCCTTCGATTCTTCCTGATTTCCAGGCCTTGCTTCATAATCTTCCTCATATCTCAAAAGATTGACTACTTTCCTCAGGGAAGCATCTTCGTCAAAGGTGACATCGTGGCATATCTCCACTTCCCTTAACCAGGCACATAGACTCTATAGGCCTTCGAAGTTTCACTGTAGCCCATAAACATTCCCTTATTCCCAAAAGCATCCAGCTTGCTCCTCTTCTCTTTCGACACATGAAAATAAACAGTACATCCAAAAACTCTAAAATGTGAGACGTCAGGTTTCTTACCAGTGAAAACCTCTTCGGGAGTTTTGGAGTCCAGAGCGGAATGTAGGCATCAGTTTTGTATGTACACATCAGTGTTTGCAGCTTCTCCCCACAAAAACTTCGGTAGACCCTGGTCACATAGCATGGCATGAGCAGCTTCCACAATGGTCCTGTTCTTTCGTTCAGCAACGCCATTCTGCTCAAGATTATAGACAGTTGCAGTCTCCCACTTGATGCCAGCTTCTCTGCAAAAGTTCTTGAACTCGTTCAGCTCATATTTAGTGCCATTATCGGTCCTCAATATCTTGATCTTCTTCCCTGTCAGATTTTCCACCAAGGCCTTGAAGGTACGAAACCACATGAAAGCCTCATGCTTCTTCTTCAAGAAGTATATCCAGGTTTTGCGAGAGAAGTCATCTATGAATGTCATATAATAAGAACATCCTCCCAAGGATGTCACGGGCAGCATCCCAGACAGAACAGAATGTATCAATTGCAAGACATCAGATGTCTTTGTGACACTTGAGGGGAAAGGTCCCCTTGTATGCTTTCCTTCGACACAACCCTGACATACACCTTCATGATTATTTGAAAACTCGGGCACCCCCGTCACCACCTTCCTTGCTTCGAGAAGGGACTTGTAGTGAAGGTGTCCAAACCTTCGGTGCCATAGTTCATTCTGTCGAATAGTATCATACGTCATTGCTCCCAGTGGACTTCCTCCAACCTGGTAGAGTGTATCAACTCTAAACTCAATCGTGATAGCTTCCTTGAAGCTCTTCTTCCAGATGCGCACCTTCCCATCAATGAATACCACATTGAAACCTTTGTCTTCCATGGTCGATATAGACACAAGGTTCTTCTTCAAATTAGGTACATAGAGTACATCCTACAAGCGGAGGACTTGACCTTGAGACAAGTGGAAAGTCACAGTCCCTGTTTGATATGTGGCATTATCTCCAAGGATAATTTCCAGATTAGTATCATGTTCAACCATATCAGAAAGTGCTTCCTTGAACCCAGTGATGTGGCTTGAGGCACCACTATCTATCAACCAGACATCCATAGTGTCGGGTGGAGATGCAGTAGAGAGGGTAGATACAAGAATGAATTCATTTCTTTTATCAACAACATTTGATTCCTCATACCTGGAGTTTCTCGACCTTTTGAAAGGTTGATCATTTCTGCCGGAGGGAGCCTTCCTCTTTCCCTTGAACCTATTGTTCCTTTGATTGCCATTCCTCCAGTTGTTGTTGTTGTCATCATCATAAGGAGAATCCTTCTTGAAAGGGCATTCTCTAGCATAGTGACCCAGCCTATGACAAGTGTAACACTTGCCTTTCTTTCCTTAGGCCCCTGCTCTTCCTTTGTTCTTTGGACCACCAAAGTTCTTCTTTCTAGAATGAGCAGCATACACAACATTTCCTTCATTTACATGCTCCTTCATTCTTGTCTCTTCTTGTATGCATCTCGATAGTACTTCGTCAAAGTCAGGTATCACATTGTTATTGAGAATGGTAGTGTTGAACACATGCCATTCAGATGAGAGCCCTCCAAGTCCGGTGAGTACCATCTTTCGATCAGCTATTGTCTCCCCGATAGCCAACAGATTGTTCCTGATCTCGATCAGCTTTAGAAAATATGATTGAACAGACTCATCCCTGCCTCTCTTCAGATTCTTCAATTGATTATTGAAGAATAGGACTTGATTCGCATTGTTGGCCTTGAACATGTGGACCAACTTATCATACACCTCTTTGGATATGCCCAGCTCAGAGATGTGGGCAACCAGACTCTTGTGAAGTGAGTCACTGATCATCAGCTTTGCTTTGATCTCCCCCTTCTTATACTTTGTTTTGGCAACAGCAATAGCAGTGGATGGAGGCTCTTGGATTTTACCCTGCACATAGTCCATGACATCTTGGTCTTCCAAATTAAGATCCAATGTCATCTTCCAAGCATGGAAGTCATCCTTCCCAGTCAATTTGTCATCAGCCTTAAAGCCATTGTAGTTTGAGGAACCCATCCTCTTCTTCGGTGATTGCTACAAATTAGGAATTTGTCTTCACCTCAGCTCTGATACCATGTAAATTTATGTAGATGTTCTATGCTTGATGCAACTTTACTTTCTCTTCAATATTAGACAGCAATCACATAAACAATGAAGTAAAATGCTGATAGAACATAGCAGTAGATCGACAGAAGACAAGCCAGAAATATATAAGTGTGTTGGTGCATTACGGCGGTCAATAGGATACTTCAACCAGCAAAGTCTCAATATGGTCAGCCAACCAGCGATGTCACACAACCCTCTAGGAAAGTCAAACGGTCAACTCAAAAGTCAACCCAAAAATTCAATGGTCAACACAAACAGTAGCAGCTAGGTCAACGTTGAAAAGTCAAAGTCAACGTTTTGCCTCGAGAATAGTGCCAAAAAATGCGAATTAGGAAAATCAAACTTTTGGGAGAGTTTCAGGTCGATTTGACCTTGCGTTGACCAAAGTCAACGCTGGTCAAAGTTTGCTGCAGAAACCCTAGACCGAAATCAAAAATGTGATGCTGCTGGAATTTTTCCACATGTGGAGAGAAGAGCCACCAAGGACATCGAACCAATCAGATGAGGAGAGAAAAATGTGTGAGGATGAGATGAGTGAAAATGTCCTCCAACGTTGACCAATATATATCCATCAGTGAGGGTGTATGACACAACTGCTGGGGCACAAAACCTTAAGGTCGACCTGCACATATCTTGAATAAATTCAAAATAAATGTTCTGCTCATCGGATCAAGATGATCTCTAGATCGATCTTGTACTCTCCAAAAGAGGAACCCAATAAAATTATTGGTATCTTCATCTGAGCATCACAACATGGAGTTTGGTCCTAGTTGTACAAAATTAACAACTACCCTCCACCAAATCAATGTCACCCAATACTACACTGTGGATTCTACACCTAGGAAGACTCTTCACCTCCTCGGAAGACCCTCCACATGACACCAACAGGCTACAATGATCACGATCCAAACTGGTCAACTTCTATGACCCAACATTCCTCCCAAAACATTGTTGTACTATGTTTGACCTTCTTGTTTGTGACAGCTTTGGTTAGGGCCCGTACTGCAACCCTCAAATCATCATACAGTCAACAAACTAGACCCTTGAGGGTTGCAGCCAACTTTGGAGAGCTTCCTCCCATGCCATGTTGCCTCCTTAGGGCATTGTCCACCCTTGACAGCCCTCACGCAGTCCCTAGTTGTGCGATATGGCCTGCGGCCTAGCACATCAACTTCCTGTTGCAAACAAACCTCGGAAATGGTGCCCAAACTATCCTCCAACACAAGTGTTCTGCTCCTCCACTCGACCTAGCAGCGTGTCCTCTCAGCCCTCATCACAGCAAAGATCCAGCGCAAAACAGACCCTCAAACAATCTACACTCCTCAGCTCCTCGGCCTCCTGTATCAAACTTCTTCCACATTGTCCAAGCCCCTTCTCCTTGTTGCGGCTAGACTTCCTTTCTTGTCCAAATTCAGCAATTTTCCTTGGAGGAAATGTTGCACAATGGATGCTAAAACAACATGTCATCACCCTTTATTTATAGCCAATAAAGGGGCTCCAACAAATTGATGAAGAGACACATCTATTGGAGACATTTTACTTCAAGCCGACATGACTTGAAAACCAATAATTATTTGTCAACTTCAAAAATTCATTTATCCACTTCTATAAGTCAAAATTCGACGATTCTCGAAGCGTTGGGTTCTCCTTTCCGCCCTCTATCGTCTCATGCCATCACAGGTAGAAATGTAATTCTGGAATTGCCCCAAACACAATTGGGTGCAGAACCCCATACTTGGGTTCCAAGACCACAAGTGACCTGTGTAGCGCTTTTCCCTCCAAAGCCTGAACCCTAGGGCTTGGAGTACCTCCCAAGCTACAAAAATCAACAACTCTAACGTGAACCCTTTTAGTGTATGTTACCTATCGTTACACTAAAATTTTTCACCTTGGTTGTCGATCCGAATATCTTGCCATCCGATGGAGTGTCTCAAGTGAAACCCCTACGAAGCTTGAAATAAAAAAAGCAGGGACAAAAGCAATTTTGGTTTTCACTGCTTAAAACCCCTTTTTGAGTATCTGTGTGGTTCTCCTGAACAAAACTTGCGCATGAACAATTTCTTCCACTGTAAACTGTGCAGATCTGCGCACGTTCTTCCACTAAAATATATGCAGGTATGTTCACGCAGGTAAAAATTAAAAAAGTTCTAGAAGCTTTGGTTGAGGAATCTTATCGAAATTAGAAACATCGAACCACTACATACCTGCGCCTCATCCCTTGGTATATGGAACTAATCTCCTTTTTGTAAGGATCATATACCTTGAGAAGTGGAACTAGAAACCTCCTCATCCTTCCTATAAATTCAGCATAGAACTAAAGGAATGAGACACTTTTGAGACTTGGATTGGTAAACTCATGATGTTGGTTTTGGGTCTGAAGAGCTTGTCATCAAGGGAAGGAAAGGAGACCATTGGAAGTGGCTTGTGACATGAAGGCAACCAGGTTGTAGCTTGTTTCCCTTTGATTTTTAATACAAAGTAATCATTCTTTCCTAATTGCGACTATTTTTTATGTTATTTGTGGGATTCCTTGATCACTCACATGGTTTATAACTGATTATTGTTTCAATTATATGTTGAATGCTAGATTATGACTTTCATTTACCTTTGCTTTTATATGTGAGATGTTTTGATCTCTTTGAATGTTTTTGTCTATGCAGATCTCTCTTGGCACGTCATGGAGAAGTTGTGGAAAGCATTTAGAAAGACTCTAAAGCATTGAGGAAAAGTTGGTTGTGAAAAACGCTAAAAGGACTTCTACAAGCACTTCGTTAATAGGTAAGTGATCCTTCGCATACTACATGTTTCATGTTTTGGTTATGGGCTAAGGCAAGAGCTATTGTTTTGTGTGTTTGTTTCTAGTTTTCTTTTAGGATTCTAGGGAGATCGCTCTTGTCCGCAAGAGGGATTTATCCAAGTAACACCTATCCATTGAACTTTTTAATCAGTAATGACCAAATGTATGACACAATCGCCCAACATATATTGAAATTTGAAAAGGAAGGTACAAGTACTGACGAGTGGTGCATTGAAGGATCATAGGAATTAGACATCCTCAAATAGACTTATAAGACCCTAAAGCAAGAAAAGAATAGTAGAAATCAGTAGAAAATCTTGGGCATCCATGATATTTTTAACAGAAATATTTTACAAATAAGCAAGACAGATGTAATGCAATATAAGTACTAGCCCTCATAAAGAATGCCCCGGATTCCAGCACCATACAAATTTGATTAGCACTACCTGATCTATTAGTTGCTTTACTTGTCGACGAAACCTGTCAACTTTGGTTTCTTTCTTGAACTGCCGTAATCGAACAACGGGAATAAATGCCAACTCTGGAAAAGCTACAGAATAGCTCCACAGTGTCAAATGTTCTGCAAGTTGCTCAATCACGGAAGAAACACACTCCTCTTGAAAAGCACGAGTTTTCAATGTTTGTTTCGGCACCTGTTAGTAGAATATCAAATCATTTTATTCAGTTAGAAACATATATAACCAATTACTCCATCAGAAATCGCACAAAGAAAAAGAAAACATAGCTACTACTCGTATATTGACCTTCAGGGTGATTGAAAAGTCAATTGCTTTTCCAATTCCTCCTGTAGGTGGCCTGTTTAATTCTTTGAACTCTAACATATCGACAAGAAGTGAAGCCACAGGAATGAACGTCATAGTCGCAGATGCAAGTCTATTCAACATTTTTGCACACTGCACCCTTAAAGGGAAATATCGAGCAGTAGGCACCAATCGAGCAACTCCACTAATGATTTGAACCAATGGATATGCCAATGGCTGCAGATCATCCGTCGTGCTATGTGTACAAAGAACTTTAACCCAAACATCTAGGCAATTCATGAACTTCCAGCTGTAAACTTTCTTGAAGGCTTCCTGTATGCATCCAGTGTACAATAAATATAGCAGTAAATCAATAAATAAATAAAAAACATACGATATAGATGAAATATCAGAAGCATTCCAAATTTCCAATTCATCAAAAAGATACAACAAGAATTTTATGAAATAATAAATGACATTCATCTATAGCTTCGTTGACATGGAAAATTTGTTAAAAAGGCATCTGATTTATGAAGAAGACCTTTCACGTATATCTACAGTGAATCAGATTAACAATTATTCCCACAGCAAAGATGGACTTTCATTTCAAATAAGTCACGTCTACATTATATAGATTTAGGCCATGTTACTTAACTGAGATATGCATCAAGATTCTGTGATTCTGTGAATCTTTCATTTACAAATTTACTAATATTTATCTCAGTCATGGTAGCTAGAATTTTTTTTCCTATGATCCTGATCACAGACAGCAGTTCCACAGAGAAAATACATGGTTTTCCACAGACAATGATGATGCATTCCACATTAATGCTCATCTCGCCCACACTTGATAATCATAATGCCCGACATAAATGAGGTATATATCTTCATTGCTTCATATCAAGTGTTAATGCCTTGTGTATTTGACATGAAAGTAGTGACCATTGGTGGAGTCAAATAATGGACCATGGTGTTCTAAATTTGTGCCTTTTGCCTTGTTTCACCTTGGTGGTCATCATCATCTTCTAAATAAGTGTTGTCACTCTTGGATTGAGTCGTACTACTAGAGGGATTTGAAAGAAATAGTGTATCCATGCTCCAATCCATATTTAACATTTTCCATCTCTCCTAATATCCATGGTCCCACTCATGGTTGGTTCTCATATGTTACAGAAATTTTCATGCTTCATAGTCCTATGAGAAGAAGTTATAAGTTCTAGGGTTATGCAGCTACAGATAAAAAAGGAAAGAGCAAGATATAAAGTTCATAATGCAAAAGAAAATGAAGGGATGTGAATGATGAGCCAAAAGCCAAAGCAAAGCAAAGCTCTAACCCCTCACTATGAGGCCATTGCCCCATGTCCTATGCAATGAAACACATACCTAAAAAGGACTAAAAAAAATTATCTCAGGCCCCCATGCAATGAAATGCGTATATAAGAAAAGGGGATGCAATGAAATGAAATTTGCAAAAAAAAAAAAAAAAATTGAATTAAGAAAAAAACGAGAAAAAGGCAAGAAAAAGAGACAGTGTCTAGGAAAGGGTAACTCAATGCATAAGTGCTCCTTCAACAAAGTTACTCTATGTGGATGAATATCTTAAAAAAGCTAACATGACTATGCAATACAATTCATGGAGTTACTTTCGCAAACCATACCATCTATCAACACACCTACTCTTTGAGGGTCTTTCTTGGGAAATACTTCTCTTCTTGGGTACTTACTACTAGCATATGTAATAGGAGTTAATGATGACCCTCTCATGCCTAAAATTGGCAAGTTGTATGAATTGTATGAGTTATTGTGAAGTTTGAAGGTGATGCTTAATGTGGTCTACCTAGTGGCATTTACGATTGACATGACTCACTTTTTATGTTGCATTGGGCTTGTGTACATGCCCCAAATTAATGGCTACATATGGTCACTTGAGCCCCTCCTTGGATGATGTATCTTGCATGGACATGACAAGGAAATGAGGTTTGGTCCTTTGGAGGATGCCAAGGGGGCTATATGCACACTTGATTGAAGTCATTCCACAAGTTATGGAGGATGTTGGGCTTTACCTTCAGGCATCATACTTGAGATGATCTAGCACCTTCTGGGAGGACGTGGCACCTTGTTGGAGGGGTCATTGCACCTTTTGGAGATAACTTTACACATAGATTGAAACATTACACCCTTTGGAGGGAACATTTCACTTTAGAGCCCTTACATATGCCTCTTCACACCATTTTAAGTGAGTTGTCCACCTTGGGAGACCACACAAACCACGTGGGAGCTTGAGCATGCCTTTATGATTGACATCTTTTCTTATGAGCACATTTATTTCAACATTTTAGGAGCATCGTTGGGAGTCTTTAAACCTATCCACTCTTGTATCATGGATATTTTATGTATTGTGACCTTATCTTCTGTACAAGTAAAAGATAAAGGCGTTATCATATTTTCTTAGGGATTTTGTTAGGAAAATATCATTATTTTATTGAGAAAGTGCTAGATCTTGTTGGCAGTAGTATCATCAAACAAGTACTTCCGCACAAGTCTAAGTGTATAGATGTGCGGAAGTAATTCAAAAGGACTTTTAACCTTAGCAATTACTTTTATTGAAACAGATTATTAAAGTAATTTCCTTTTACAAGAAAATTTGAGTTAATCTAATGAAATTCAAAGATTATTATCTTTAGTGAATTAGATGAATCTCAACCATTGATCTCAAGTGATGTCGAGATCTAATCTCAAGCATCAATCACTTTAGAGATTAGAGTTGTGGATTCGGTCAACAACTCAAAACCTATGAAAGAAAGGCTAGGCTAAGGGAGAAGACACATCAAATAAGTAGAAGATACAGTAAGATAGGGAGATCTTAGTGACTAGGAGGAGAAGGACATTCATCCAAGTGTGTAGGGTCTAGAGGGAGAAGAACAAGGAGTAACAAAAGAGAGGGATCCAACAACCAGCAAGATCTAAGGGCAGCTTTTGAGGGTTTGATCAACTAAAAAAATTTCAAGTTTCTGTTTTTTGATTTTTCCTCATAGGCCCATTTTCCCAATAAGGGAGCCCTTGTATGCTGAATACATTATTTAATGAAAAACATATTTGAAGGGGCATAATTTATGTGTGTGCATGTGTATGAGATTGGTGTTATTTTTGCTTCTACTGTTTATCTTTTATTTACCTGCTAAAATTCCAGCGCTGTTTTTATTCAGTAGATCCGCGGTAAATTATTTTTCAGCAAGGTATTTACTAGAGAATAAATTGCCAATAGCTAGGATTAGAAAATTAACATGGTATGAAAGCTCTATCACTAATGGAGGCAAATCTCTCAAAGTATTGCAGAGATCCGTCCAGGAGTTGCAGGGGCAAAAGAAATCCAAGTTCGTACAAGCGCACAAGAGACTAGTCAATAGCAGTGATCATATACAGTCGAGCTAGCAGTCGTACATTGAAAATAAATATATAAACAAAGAAGGAACAGTAGTTGCATGTTGAGGCCATATGCGCAAGTAGGAGATAAAGAAGCAATGGTCATACACCATACACAACACATGTAAACTGACGTCGGCAGTACTAGTAGAGTATGACAAAAAAAATAGTACCTGTAAGTGATGTGTGACGACCATAAAATGAAAAAGGAAGTTGACGGCAGCATCATATGCAAGACGTGATGGTAGCAGTCATATGTGTGCCCAGAACAGAGCACAGGATGCAAGGGATGGTTGAATGACGGAAACAAGTACAGCCATCGTACACAAGACATGACAACAACAACTATGCATGAGTAGGGAAAGGCAATTACAATAGGTGACGTATGATAGTTACAGGGAGATATGACAGATGGAAACTAGGAAGAGACAACAACAATCGGACAATGTGTGACAACAAGGTACAATGTGTGACAACATAGGGTACATGGTGACAACAGCTAGGTATAGGCTGACAATAGCAAACCATACAGCTAGAAAAGTCATAGATCAACTTAGCCAGTAATGTCCAAGATAGATATTGCAAGATGGAGATTGTTGCAAATATTGTTATTGGACTTTTGATGCCCAGTTTGGATTGCCTATCTTTGAAGGGATTTTTACTCTAAAGGCCTAGCTCAAATGGGAGAATAGGATATATGGTTGAAAAGTTTTTACGATGTCCTTCCAATGGTCTATGGCACTTCCTCTAACTCCATAGGAATGAGAAGAAATAAAAAAATTTGCCAGGTCATCCCAGCGATAAAGTATAGGCTGCACTTTTATAAGTCAACCCCATAAGTGAACGCAGAAACACTGCAAACAGATAATTGTATTTGAAAACAATCCAAGCAAGAAGCGATCTGAGGTGCACAAGAGAATTTGGGGAATGCTCTTCTGTTTTAAAGGTTGAGCAAAAATGTGACTTGTGGAGTGAACGAGTAATCTTGTCATTTTCATTATAACTTTTCTTTTTGGATGTTTCCAACTGTGAAATTTTGAGGAGATAGAATGATCTTTGTGTACATGTGGTAAAAGTTTCAAGCAATGGTTCACTATACTTTCGGAGATATGCTCTGAGGAAGTTAGGGTTCTTGAATGCTCCTGAAATCAACTTCAGAAAGGTCAGTTTGGCATTTTCACTCTAATTTTTTGAGATGTTTCAGATTGTAAAATATTAAAGAGACAAATGCGAGATCTCCAGGTACTTGTGGTAAAAAATTCAAACTTTGATTCACCATAACTTCATAGATATGCCCTATGGAAGTTAGGGTTTTTGAATAGTCCTAAAATCAGCTTCAAAAAAGTTATTTTGGCATTTTCACTATAACTTATTTTCTTAGATGTTTCAGACTGGGTGAATCTTCAGGACACAAAGGCGAGATCTCTAAGTACCTATGTTAAAATTTCCAGACTTTGCTTCACTATAATTTCAAAGATATGCCTTGTAGAAGTTAGGGTTTCTAAATGATCTTGAAATCAGTTTCAAACAAGTCAGCTTGGAATTTTTGCTATAACTTTTTTTCTGAACTTTCAGACTAAAATTTTTAGAAATCCGAGGGAGACATAGAAGTTTCCCAAGCAAAAGTTCATAATCAGATTTGCAAAATTGGATATGCGACATGTTGTACAAGTTAGTTTTTTGAAAGAGGATAAAAAAAACAAGTTCGGGAAAAGTAGACTCGATGAAGGAAAAAACAGCAAGCAAACCTATTGAAGGCAGAAGTAGAAAGCAGGGACAGAACATATTATCCCGACTCCTGGCATCTAGGATCTACTAGAGAAAAGATAATCACAATGAACTGATTTTTTCGCCACAAGAAGATATGTGCATGGCCCAGTGATTGAAAATATCCATCCTCAGAGGGGATTTCTCATATACCAGAGGTGGGAGATCCCAAAGAGTGAATGGCATTTTTATCAATAAATATCCAATGATTGTTACAATAGGTTCGCATATATAAGGCTTTCGCCTGCTCAATAGATGGAAGCCATGTGATCAGTCGATATGTGAGCCATGGTCATGGCGCTGAGCTTGACGGGGGTTTCGAACCTACACCCACCAGTTGAACTTGGTTGAACGCTCCCACCTTCGATGTCGGTTCCCTTCTCCACTGTCACCTCCCTCTACTTGCCAAACGTTGTGTCATTCTTCCTAGGGACGCGGGAGGATATTCGATGGGGTCCTGTTCTTTCCTGTGGTCGGTTACCGATAGCAGTTTCATGGTTGGAATTTTTTATCATGGCGACTGAGATGGATGAGGAACTCCTTGACTAGTCTGATGACCCTTTTGACTCTAATGACCCTTTTGAAGGACCCTCCACGTTTTACTGAAGGTATGCCATTATCCCTGTCGGCTGATTTTTCGCAATCCATTGTCGAGTCAGTTAGGGTTTCTCTAAAATATTCCTCCTAGGGCACCCCCATCCTGGATTTCGACTCTTTTAACGTTGTTGGTCTTGCTATGGGGGGCTCCTCTGTCATCTGCTTCCCATCTGAACACTATCTTCTCAACCCTCGAGACTTGCCTATTCTGTCGCCATCCTCCCTTCAATTCCTCGAGCAGTGCTTTCCTCCTCCGCTTTTGAACTTCTCTGTTGATCCCTCCTCGATTATTGACGACCTAGGCATGCCCCATTTTACCATTTTTGGTCCTGGTATTTGCGGCATCGTGCCGTCGACCGCCCCACTACCGGACAGTTTACCCATTGCCCCCACTCGCTCCTCATCTGGCTCTTCTCGTCCGCCATCCAGTAGTTTTAGGGTCAACATTGCAGCACCCCACATTCCCTCTTCTTCGGCTGCGAATTTACGCCCTCCCTCCTCTGTCGATTCCGAAACTCTCCCTTCGAGTATACATACTAAGGCTGTCAAGAAGACAAAGTGTGTCTTTGTATGCAATAGGGGCAGCCAGCTCATTTTTGGGGAGGGTTTACAAATGGCTGATGTATTGGGGACAGTGGACCGGGTACTGGTGGGTCGGTTTCGTGGGCAGAGCTACACTGCTACCAGGCTGAATCCATGGGTCACAGAGATTTGGGGGAATACCATGACAGTGCTACCCACCGTGTTTACTCTCACAAAGGGATGGTTTTCTATTGAATTTCAATCAAGGGAGCTCACTGACTAGGTGTTATCACAATTTTATCATATTGAACTTGCTCCCGTGCTCCTCAAGCGATGGAATCCCCTCTTTGATCCTGATAGGGAACACTTGGGAGCTAGACCTATTTGGGTGCAACTACCTGGTCTGCACATGCACCTATGGAAGGAGGAAATCTTCAGAAATATTGGCAACATTCTTGGCACCTATCTTGATCATGACAAATCATTTACTATTACTGGTAAGATGGCTTTTGACTGCATTCTGGTACATCTTGATATTCGAGAAGCGCTGGAAGAATCCCTGAAGATACATTGGAGGAACACCACCTGGGTACAACTCCTGGACTATGAAGGGGTTCCCTTTCGTTGTCGTCGATGCCACAAGGTGGGACATGTCTACAAGGAATGTTCTCTTCTGCCGCACGATGCCCCAACTACAGTTTCATCAAGTGCACATATTCTACAGGAACCGGTCATTGTATCCTTGAACCAGCCGAATAAGAAGACATGCTCGCATCCTACCACTCCGCGGACCTCGCCATTGGGGAACACTATTAAAGTTGCGACTCACCCATCTACCAGAATTATAAATTTATCGAAAAAAAATAGTGTAAGTTCTTAGTTGGTATATAATTATATAAGTGAGGAGAAGCAAAAGTGTTCAAGCCCTGTTATACCTATTTGTATCGAAAACATATAAAAAGGGATAATTTGAAAATGAAAAAAAGAAGATTTTCTTATGAAGGTTATTAAATTTCATATTCTGGATTATTTACATTAAAGGGGAGTATTCAAAGAAAATATATTATCATTATCAATCTAAACCATAAGGTAAATCACATTAATATAGATTTGGCAAATCAATTATTAATTTCAAAGACAAATATAATTGAAATAAAAGACTTTTTTGCAAAAAACAAAATGAAATTAATGACTTGCAAATGGCAATTGATGATTATAAATGTAAATCTAAATTCAGTGTTGCAACTATATATAGGGAAGAGATTAGCATAGTTCTCAATTTAACGTAGTTTGGAACATTGGGTACCTTCATATTAAACACGGAAGAAGAGTTTTTGACATTTCCCTCTGAGAAGAAGAAGATGACACTTCAGAACATTACAATGTAAGACAAAATCAATAGTACTTCCATCAAAATACCTGAAAGATATATTAAAGGTGATCATTCAAGAAAATCAAAAGTCAATATAAAAAAAATCGTAAAAGAGGACAATGAAAATTAGTTGTACAAATCAAGAAGACAAAGATTATGAAGCAGTGCAATAAAAAAATTAGAACAAGAAAACAAACATCTTGAGAAGAAATTTGAGGAAAGCCTATTAGGAACAAACTGAAGAAAATTCTCACTTGAAGAGCCTTAATCAAAAGTTAACTAAAAACATTTAAAAAAAAAAACAAAAAACAAACTACAGTATTAAAACATTAAAAAATAAAAATAAATCAATGAATCAAAAACTGAAAATATTTCATGTCTTAAGAAACATAATCAAAACCTATTTACACAAATTAAGTTTCTTAGGAATGATAAAAAGTGAATGGAAAACAAAATATAACAACTTATCCAAAAAGAAGCATCAAAGTCTTTAGGTAAAAGAAAATTCCAAGATGAGGAGAAGGGAACAAATACAAATCCACTGAATAACACAACTCAAGAAAATGCTAAACCAATTGAAGTAAAAACATATTCAGATGTTGAAGTACAAAGAATGGAAATCACAAATGAAGATCTAGTGATCAACAAAGCAATATATGTGCATGAAGAAGATCATATACCAAATGTAAATCAAAAAAGCACTACAAGTATAATGAGGGCTAGTCATGATACAAACACATATTATCAACATCACAATCACAAAAGCAAGTATCTTAACCAATCAGTGTATCAACATCACTCAGGATGGAAACAACTATCTGCCAGAGAATATTGATACCAATATCATTAAGTCACACAATATCAATTCATCTTGGAAATCTTATAAGCGTAATGTTCCACAAAAGATTAATCATTAAACTAGGGTTGTCATATCCTTTCACAGCCTGTCAACTCTGCTCAGCACTCCGAAGTTTGTACCATCTCGTATCATCAACTATAACAGTTCTAAGAACAAAGAATGATGTGAAGGCATCACAAGCCAAGGAAAAATACGTCATGACCTTCCATAAATATGCTTTGAGAACAAAGCTTTTCTAAATGGTAGGTCAATGTAATAAACACACACACACACACACAAATGATAATAAAATAGTAATAATCAATAATTGATAATCAAGTCCTAACAAAGGACATATCTCAACCAAAGGACATGGCTATTAATTAAAGGGCACTCTCACTTAGATATTTATACAGGGTCCTCATTGTCTTATCATCATATCATATATATATATATATATATATATATATATTATGGATTTCTTTATATTCCAAATATTTTCAATAGTTAATTGGTAAGCCAGCTTTTAGTTGTCACATAGTGAAACCACAAAAAAGCAAAGAGAGTAGAAAGGCAGAATTGTATTCCTTTTGACATAACAGGTGCAATCTTAAAGTTATATGGCACGAGCTCTAAAGGAAATAATATTTGTTAGCTTAAAAGAAAAACAAAACTAGAGTGAGCATAGACTCCTATTCTTACAGAACACATCTATTAATTCTTCATTGTGACTTGATGCAATAGTTTAGGTCTTCTATGAAATTTTGAAGCCCGCAATTACCTTAGTCTTCACTGTGAGGGCATTTCGTAAAATCATCGCCATTTGTCGTATGAAGACAAAGGAATGCTGATATGTACTGCTCAAGTCCACTCCATAAAGCTCAACAACACAATTGCTAAGGAATTGAATATGTTGTAATCTTGCTGAATTAACAAACTTGCAGTTTACAACATAATCCTTGTAGATACCTTTCAAGCAAGCATTGAGACAATCAGAGCCCAGTCTGATAGCCAGGTCTCGGATAAATAAAAACGACACAACAGAGAGGGCACCTTCGCCAGTGCCCCAGAAATGAAGTGCAACCTGTCACAGATTCATAGAGAACAAAAGCAGTCATTATCAAATTGTAAAGCAACACCATGAATAATGTTTTAATAATGATATATAACTACAAAAGCATTGTACCTTCAGATATTTACGTAAGAGAGCAGGAAATGCTGCCAAAAATATAACTGAAGATCTGAGGCGTCTAATTGTAAATGAAATCATCTGGTTGTCGGTCATCTGATTCATTACATGAAGAGCATTACTAAGATATGACTTGACAAGATGTCCAAAATTCCTCCATCGTTTTGTTCCCTTCAATTCTAATATGTTTTCCCCCTTTCCACCGGAGCTGGAAATTCTCAGCAATCTTCTCAATATGCCATCCATTTCACTGACAACAAAAACCATGATCTTATTAAAAACATTGCTCGTCATGATGCTCAGGTTTGAGCCAGAGTCATCTGTCCCACTATCTCCATAATGGCATGCAGTTCGGAAAGCTCGTAAAATTGAGCGGAGAGCACTCAAGCTCTCGTCCTCCAGTATTGCTTTACACCAAGTATCAACTGTGGCAGTTGTAAGGACCTTCTTTGCTGGTTGCTTCAAATCTTTGCTATCATCCCTTCCTCCTTCACTAGGCTTCAAAATTTGTTCTTTGGGACTCTTGTCATCTTCTTCATATCCCTGTACATATGGACTTAGATGAATAGCCTTAAAAAGATTGAGAAGATGGTGCTACTAACCAGAGCTTCACAAACAGTGAACAAAACAAATAAATTACTAATAACAAATAAACCGAGTCAGAAAAAGAATAGACATATTCGCCAAAAGAGAGAGTTTCTACTCACATCACTATCTTCATCACTGAACTGCAGAAGCTCCTTGTCATGGTCTTTCAGGAACTCAAAGAACTCAGGATCCTGCCACAAAACAAAGATCCAGAATATCATACACACGATGTTAAAGATGTTTAAGATCTTCGCTAACATTGTATCTTCAACTATAGTCACTAAAAGAAGACTTTTAGAAATAAAAATAAAACAGAAGAGGTGAAAGAGGAATTTATATCAAATATGAAAACTATTTAACCAACAATACTTGTTACACAGTTTAAATTTCCCTATTTATATTCTACAAACAGAAGTCATCAGAACTGGAACAGGAAAAGCCAAAATTTTGAATTGGAGAATAAAATAAGGTTGAAGAATAGATCAACAAAAAATACATAAAATATGTTTAGTTTTACACACAAACACACACATCGACATATAACCAAACCACTAGACACCAGATATGCAAGCTTTGTTCAAGTATATAGTATGTAAGGGTAGATATAGCACAATGGCACTTGTGATACACATCTGAACCAAAATACATAGACATTGAGGCTCTATATGACATCCAAAGTCCAAAAAAACATACTACGATACTACAACATACCATCAACATCATCCCCTAGATTGGGATCATCAATGTCCTGATCACCCTCTACCTCATCTACCTGCCTCAATCCTCATCACTAGTACTCAGAACCTCTAGTGCTGCTAGTGGCTCCAAGTCCATCCAACCCAATTCATCATCTTAAATCATTGTCAGACATCGGGATCTGTCTCAAGTACTTTTTCAGCAATTGCTTGCATCTTAATCAAAATTTGTATTGCGTGAAGACTAAATCATTCAACCATCATAACAAATGGTTTCCCTTCATGTGTATCTACTTAAAGCCTGTGCACCTGTGCTCTACCTGAAAGTACTACAAGTTTGCCTGAAGAACCGAATTGCAAACATTCACAGTTAAGAGCATTGGCTGCCAAACAATTCCCACCAATTATCTATGGTAAGAGTCAAAGACAATTAAAAAAATCAAGAAATGAGTTTGAAACTTTGACTAGAAATTTTATTTTCTGAGCTAAGCTTCCATTTATCACGATGAGGCTACATACCCCAATTTAGCATTATGGAAGAGTCATTAGCAACATTCAAACTCATTTTTATTCAGTTAAGCAGGGGTGGATGGGAGTATCTATTCCAACAAACTTGAAATTGCTTACCTGGTTGGTCTTTGGCTCTTTGTCAAATAGAAATGCCTTTGCAAAAGTTACCTGTACTTGCTCTATGTATCTTGGTCACTTGGATTGAGGACCATAGTTCCAAGCATAAGCACAATCCATCTTTCACCTCCCTGTCTTCATCTACTTCAAAGTTGGATGTTTAATTGCATTTTGGGTTCAGACTTCAAATGATACCAACTAAATGTATACGCATATGGAGTTGGTTGTTCAATCTATTATTGATGATACACCAAATATGGAGATAATTTTTTACATTATCGTTGTATGATACCTGCATATGCTCTTTGGCTTGATCCATAGCCTTACAAAAACAGTCCATGGTTAAAATACTAGTGATTTTATTTTTCAGTAATTCAGAATTTATTAGGTTAATTAAATAGATTGTTGGTAGTAAGTAATTGTCGCAAGAAAATAAATATGGGCTGGTATTAGGAGATTTAACATGGTATCATAGCTTTCTAGAAAACTCAGAAGGCGAGATCCAAGATCACTAGGGTTTGCAGCAGCAAGTTTCTCTTTACAGCACCAAAATTATTTTTAAATTTTACAGTTGGGGTTTTGTAGCCAAGGTTGATTTGTTAAGATGACATCATTGAGTAGTTTGCAATATGAAGATAGGTTGGATGGGGCCATTAACATTAGTCCCTAGAATGAGCAGATTACTATGATTCTAAAAATGAATGGTCTGTGGGATCATGTGAACACAGACATTCAGGATCCTTTAGATCCAAACCTTGTAGTGGAGCATAATCTCAAGTATAATCTTGGATGGTGTGACGGATCATATAATTCCATATGTATCAGGAAATGACATAGGACATTAGATGTGGGTAGCCCTAACTGGACTTTATCAGGGCACAAACAAAAAAGGAACATGGCACTGCGAGAGAAATTATATAGCACCAGGATGAATAAATCTGACATCATAACATCTTACCTCACGAGGATCTCACAGGCTCGTGATGAGCTTGCCACTGTTGGGGAAACTGTGTTTGATTCAGAGCTGGTGTAGGTAGCTTTGAAAGGTTGCATTAAGCATTGGACCACCTTTGTGGATGGGATCCTTGCTAGACAATAGCTTCCTAATCGGAGCCAGTTTTGGGATGATTGTGAAAATCTCAATCCAGAAAATCTTTCTGCAGTGATAGATTTATTTCTCCTCCTACTTATTTCAAATAAGTGATTTACAGAATTCTTCCAGTAAATTTAGAAATAAATACTACTGCAGCATTCACTTAAGTATATGGAGAGAAAGGAATAGTAAGAAATATAAGCATAAGAAACAATCACATGTACACACTTATTTTTGGACAATTGTCCCTGGAAAAACCCAATGTGGAAAAACCGGTGCAGCAGATGAGGGTTTATATTATTATTCTTCAGCAATGAATTCTTTACAAGAAATACACTGGGAGATTTCTTTAGAAAACACCTGAGATAGATTCTCTGGTTCCTTCTGGAGAATTCCTAACACCCGGAAGACCCAATATCTCCCTCTGCGTCACTCTGTGTACTTCTCTGCGCAGTCCTTGCACTGGACTACGTCACTCTACGTAGGCACACTACGCTGCCTTCTGTGGCCCTCTGCGTCCCTCTCTCTTCCTTCTTTGTCATTGTTGACTCTCTCTCCTTCTTCTGCCTCTACAACTCTACCCTGCAACTCTCCCTCTGAAATCGAATTCTATTCCTTCAGAATCGACTTCCTTCGGGTTACTGAGTGTATACTCGACTTACTTTTCAGAATCGACTTCCTTCGGGTTACTGAGTGTATACTCGACTTACTTTCACAATGACCCTCGAGCCTTATTTTATAATCTTCTTATTGACAAATCAATGGCCAAGATTAAAACTTGACTTGATCTTCGTTCTCTAGAAGATTCACACTATGTTTTATTAATACCCATTAATTATTTAATTTCCCTAAGTTTAGCCTTAGGGTCTACATTAAAATAATTAATTATTTTAATAAAACACAAACCGAGTGGAATTTCCACAAATGGTTTCTGGGTTCTTTGGAATACTGATGTATTTTGAGACTTGGAACACTTTTTGATGCTACAAAAATCAACACTCCCTCTTAGCAAGGAAAGTGTTCTAGCAAAATGCATGTTGCATGTTGCTCTGTCTTCAAGCATCCTCTCTGTTGTTGATGCCTGGCCTGCCCCTCACCTATTGCGTTGTTGCCTTCTGTACTGCTGCCCATGACCCTGTCACTATCATTGCCTCATTGACTCTAAATCCTGAACCTATCCATCCTTTCTACTGAAATGGATTCTTGATCATCCCCATATTTTCTCTGAAATAGAAAAACTTGTTCTTTCCCAAAGCTTTCGTGAGGATATCGCCACTTGTTCTTTCCCAAAGCTTTCGTGAGGATATCGCCACTTGTTCTCCGATAGGAGTGTACTCCAATTGTACATCTCCCCTTTGGACATAGTCTCTCATGAAATGACACATGATGTCAATGTGCTTCGACCGATCATGAAACACGGGATTCTCAAAGAGCTTGATGCAACTTTGATTATCACAAAGAATGTTGGTCGCCTCTATTTTCTCCTTGAGTAGGTTCACAAGCAATTCTTGAAGCCATATGGCCTCACACGAAGCTATGCTAGCTGCCATATATTCAGTTTCTGCGGAGCTCAGGGCCACGGATTTCTATTTCCTGCTGCACTAGGAGGTCATCCCCGATCTAACACTGAAACAGTAACCACTGGTACTTTTCAAATCTACTGGGCTCCCAGCCCCATCTGCGTCAGTGAACCCACTCAACCTGATGTCATTGCCTCTAGTGTATTTCAGTCCAAGGTTGACAATCCCTTGTAAATATTTGAGAACATATTTGGTTGATGCCCAATGAGCCCTCCTAGGTTCCACCATGAACTGACTAAAGGAATTGACAACGTAACAAATGTCTGGTCTAGCATTTACCAGATACATCAGAGAACCTATGAGCTGCCAATATAAAGTAGGATCAGCCTCATCATCTTCGGACGTGTTAATTTTCTTCCAATTGGTAATCATTGGAGTAGCCATGGGTCTACAATCCTTCTATCTGAAACCTTTTCAGAACATTTGTAGTATATCTTCCTTGTCCAAAGAAGATCTCACCCTTCTACTGCCAAACTTCCAACCCCAGAAAATAATGCATCAGCGCTAGATCCTTCATGTCAAATTCCACAGCTAAATTCTCCTTGCAGTCCTTGATGAGCCTAGATGATCCTGTTACGAATAGATCATCTACACATAGCACCAGTATAAGAGGCTCATCCCCTACCCTCAGATAGTAGAGATTGGGATCTGCATCACTCTTGACAAATCCCATTTTCTGCAAGTAGTTGTCTATCCGACCATCCTAAGCTCTAGGGGCTTGCCTCAGTCCATACAAGGCCCTCTTGAGCCTGCACAGATGAGGTTCATGCATCTCAAAACCCTTTGGTTGTTCAATATATACTTCTTCCTCTATCACCCTATTCAGGAACGCAGTTTTGACATCCATCTGGTGAATCTCCAATCCCATTTGCGCAGCAAGGGATATCACGGATCTAATAGAAGTATATCAGGCTACTGGGGCGAAGGTCTCTTCATAATCTATCCCTTCCTTCTGAGCGTATCCCTTAGCCACAAACCTGGCCTTAAATTTCTCGATGCTACCATCTGCAGCATATTTGATCTTGTAGATCCATCTCGAACCTACAACTGATATGTCTTGAGGCCTGGGTACCACTTCCCAAACATCACTTGTCATGATGGAGCTATACTCCTCCACCATCGCATCAACCCAAACCTGGCGCTGAGCTGCCTCCAGAAAACTAGATGGCTCTCCAACATGTGCTACCAAAGCTTGGTACCTTTCACGTTGTTTGTGTTGCCTCTTCTCATTTCGGGGGGGCTCAAACAAACTCTTCTGCATCCCTTAGAATCTGTCGCAATTCCTTGCTCGTCTTACCACTGGTAGTGGGTGGATCCACCTGCTTTCCTTCTTACAAGTCCTCGGGAGATGTATCCCTTGGATCCCCATGCCTTGGTCGTTGTGGTTGTACCAGCGTATCCTCCTCAGACCACGTAGCAGAAGGCATCTCCCGAGATTTTTTGAAGGCCCTCTCCTCAATGAATTTCATATCCCATCATACCACAATCTTCCTGCTCTCAGGAATGTATATACAGTAAGCCTTTGCGTTCTCACTATATCCCACCTAATATCCCTTTTCCGCAGTCCTATCCAACTTCTTCCTCCTCTCTTCAGGCACATGACAATATGTCGCACTGCCAAAGATCCTAAAGTGGCTCACTTCAGGCTTGATGGCAGTGAAGACCCTTTCTAGAGTGATCTTACCTAATGCATTATGAGGAATCTTGTTCTGTACGTAAACATCTGTATTTCAAGCTTCAACCCACAGAAACTTGGGCATATCTTGATCGTACAGCATTGCCCTTGAAGCTTCGACAATAGTTCTATTCTTCTGCTTTGCAGTACCATTCTGCTCTGGATTATATGGAGCAGTCCACTCTCTTCTAATGCCTTCCCTTGAGCAGAACTCTGTGAAGTTTTTATGTGTGTATTCTCCACCATTGTCTGAACGCAATGTCTTGATCCGCTTTCCCGTCATTTCTCTACCAGAGATTTAAACTCCTTAAATCGGCCAAAGACTTCATCCTTGGTCTTCAGAAAGTAGATCCAAGTCTTTCTGGAATGGTCATCAATGAAGGTGACGAAATATTCAGCACCACTAAGAGCTCTAGTGGACATTGGCCCATAGATGTCTGAGTTTATTAGGCTCAATAGACTCTTAGCCCTATAGTTGCTTCTATGGTATGTTGCCTTGGCATACTTTCCTAATATGCACCCTCTGCAGACATCGTCTCGCTTGGTGCTCAATTCTGGAACTCCTGTGACAGTCTTCTTGAGAATCCTTAATGCCCCATGATGCAAGTGTCCCATTCTCCTATGCCATAGCTCATTCAAATCCTTCTCATCAGTGTTGCCTATTAGTGCCATTGGAGATTCGAGCTGTAACTTGTAGAGTTTATTGATCCGAACTCCGATTTGTGCTTTCTTCTTCCAACTTGGGTGTTTGACATATACTCTATTGCCAATAAAGTAAATGTCATAACCTTTATTTTGAAGTTGTGACACCGAGAGTAAGTTCATCCCCAAACCAGGCACATGCAGTACATTAGTAGCCCGAAGCTTATTACTAGCTTCAGTTTGAAATACTATGGTACCTCTTCCAATAGGGGTACATTTTGCCTTATTGCCCATGGTGATTTTAAAGTTCATCTACTCTTCTTGAGTTTGAGAAACATTCTCGTACTCCCGTCATTTGAGCAGAAACCCCACTGTCAATGTACCAGATCTCAGGAAAAGCAGAGATTGACACACAAGCAAATTTTTCTTCCAATCTGGATGTTAGAATAGAAACATCGTGATCCATTTGTTCTTCAATGCTTCCCTTCTTCTCTAGATAACTGCGTGAACCCTTCCTAGCTACTGCAGCGACGTCTGTTTTACGTTCAATCATCGGTTCTCTACTCCTGTTACTCATCTCTGGCTCTGATACCATGTGAAAGTTTCAATCCAAAAAATCCTTCTGCAATGATAGATTTATTTCTCCTACTTATTATTTCAATAAGTTATTTACAGAATTCTTTCAGTAAATTTCAAAATAAATACTACTGCAACATTCACTTATGTATATGCAGAGAACGGAACATTAAGAAATATAAGCATAAGAAACAATCACATGTACACACTTATTTGTGGACAATTGTCCCCGGAAAATCCCAATGCGGGAAAACCGGTGCAGCAAATGAGGGTTTATATTATTATTCTTCAGCAATGAATTCTTTACAAGAAATACACTGGCAGATTTCTTTAGAAAACACCTGAGATAGATTCTTCAGTTCCTTCTGGAGAATTCCTGACACCCAGAAGACCCATTATCTCTCTGCGTCACTTTGCGTGCTTCTCTGTGCAGTCCCTGCACTGGACTGCATCACTCTGCATGGGCACACTGCGTTGTTGCTCTGTGCTACCTTCTGTGGCACTCTACGTCCCTCTCTCTTCCTTCTTTGTCACTGTTGACTCCCTCTCCTTCTTCTGCCTCTGCAACTTTGCCCTACAACTCTCCCTCTGAAATCGAATTATATTCCTTCAAAATCGACTTGCTTCGAGTTGCTGAGTGTATGCCCAGCTTACTTTCCAAATGACTCTCAAGTCGTCTTTTATAATCTTCTTATTGACGAATCGACGCCCAAATTAGAAGTCTAATAAATGGCCAAGATTAAAACTTGACTTGATCTTTGTTCTCTAGAAGATTCACACTCTATTTTATTAATACCCATTAATTATTTAATTTCCCTAAGTTTAGACTTAGGTTCTACATTAAAATAATTAATTATTTTAATAAAACACAAACCGAGTGGAATTTCCACAAACGGTTTCTGGGTTCTTTGGAATATTGATGTCCAAGCCTCCTTACAAATTTTGAGATTTGGATCACTTTCTGATGCTACAAAAATCAACAATGACTTCATCCAAAAGGAGATCTTGGAGAACTCAACGACAGGATAACTACGAAGGAGTAATGAGATGAAATATGAGCTTGCTCTTGCTACACAAGTGAAAGAGGGCAAAGGGAAGGACAAGTAGAATCAAAGTGGAGATGGACCTTCACATCATAAAAAGGAGAAGGACATGAGCAAAGTCAAGTGCTTTGCATGTCACAAGTTCGGGCATGTTGCCAGTCAATATCCAAACAAGAAGAAGGGCAAGGGAAAGATAGCCACTGCACAGATGGACAAGATGGCTAAAAAGTTAGAGAACTTTGCCTTGTTGTCATGCCTTTCTAGAACCATCACAAGAGGTGTATGGTTTGAGGACAGTGGTGTTAGTTATTTATTGATATGGTAGCATTGGACAGGTGTTCTAGTCTCTAAGGTGTCAGAGAGGCTAGAAACATGACATCTACAAAACCCAAAAAATCTTTCGAGAGAAACTACTTATAAGCCCCTCAATTAAATTAATTGATCAATAATTAAAAAGTTCCTCAGTCTAACTTAGGAAAATTGATTAATTAATAGGTGTTATTTGAGGAAATCGATTTTTCTCTAGAGACTTTCGGAAAAGTGATTTGACGAAGTCTAAGATGATCTGAGCCATCGATCATGATTAGATCTTGATCGTCGATGCTCCAACAAGAGATTAGAAGAGCAAGTCAAAGGGGTTGGGAGAAGACATAGTTTAGAGTTTGTGAGCAAGGCAGTTTGAATTCCCTAGTTCACAGTATTTAGTGAGAGTGCAGTTCGAGTCAGGGAAAGAGAGTAACAGGGTTTTACAATAGTGAGAATTCTATAGAAATTCTCAGGAGGTTTTCCAGTTTCCGGAGGAGGAAAAGGGAAGAAGAATTATCCAGTAGGAAGATCGTATTCTGTAGTGCGAGTTGTCAGAAGGAGGATCGATCAGTTGTTAGTGCCTAGATCTAGCCCCGGAAGGCCTAGCGAATTGTTTCTAGAGGCAAAGAGAGGCAGGAAAACTGATCGGAGGTGTTCTGGAGACAACGAATTTTCTCCAAGTAATGTACATTTCTAGTCCAGCGATGCAAATTAACTGGGAAGTGCGATTTTGCCAAAGAGGCTAGATCAAGTAGCTGTGAGGGAGAAGGATTTTCCCAGTATATTTCCAGTAGATATAAATTGTTAAAGGATTGCCAGTTGTCATCTAGTTGTAATTCTTTATATTTGTTGCATAATAATAAGACCCTCTCCTATTGCACCGATTTTCCCTTGTAGGTTTTTCCTGGGTCAATTGTCCAAAATAACAGTGTTAATTTTATTGTGGATGTGTGCATCTATTTCTCACTTCCGTAATTTTATCTCCGCTGCGTAATTTTATTATGGAGAATTCCAGTGTGAATTATTCATTATTTTTCATTAATAATTTAACATAAGACAAATAAATTGTTAAAGTTAGGAGAATAATATCTAGTTGTTGCAATTCAAGGAATTTCAACATGGAATCAGAGTATTAAAGATCAAATCAGAGGCTCAGAAATGAAGGAAGCGAAATTGTGCAGTTTCAAAGAGAGATCTGAAGCACCAGTTTCTATATTTGTGTAGGCCAACCAGGCAGTGTGAGTAGCAGAGAGGCAAAAATTCAATATCCAAATCTAGGGTGGAGGAAAAGTTTGATTTTGCCTTAGATCTATAGTGTTGCAGTTAGTAGGATTGCCAGAGGGAGTTCTCGATGAGCAGATCAGTTCATTCGCAGATCAAATCTAGTGCAGTTGTTTTGCAACAAAGGTTTTGCAATTGCATATCAGCGCACGGAAGAGAAAAGCGCACACAAAGGGAGTTTCCAAAAATTCTCAGAAGGATTCCAATTTTCCAGTTGTAGGAAAGGAGGCTACGATTTAAATAGCTAGTTGTGAATTTCAAGGTCAACAATGCATGTGCCAGATTCGGAGAAGAACATCTGGAGGTAGAGCAAGCCGCCCAAAGGAGTAATAGGTAGTGTGAGTTCTGGGAAGGACACCAGAGGCAAGTGTAGAAGCATATCTGCGCATTTCCAGCAGGGAGTGCAAGTTGCAAGAGTAAGGCCAAGGTAGACTGCCAGAAGGAGAAGGAGATTTCCAACATATAGTTCTCCAGTTATTTGAGTTTCGCAGAGATGGCCACAGCAGGACGCAAAGACCTAAACAGACTTGAAGGAGGCTCTAATTTTGGCGTCTGGAAAGCCAAGATGCAGTGCCTACTAGATGACCATGGCTTTAAGGAATTTGTGACAATGTCATGGTTGAACCAGTAGATCCACAACAGTTGGTGACCTTCAAGAAAGAGATGGACAGGCCAAGAGGATGGTCCTAGAAGGAGCTTGGGATCACATTGTCCGGCATAGTGCAAATAAGAATACAACAAAGGACATGTGGGATGTCGTTGTGAAGCTATACGAAGATCCATCTGAGAATCAAAAAATTATTCTCAAGGAGAAGTTGAGGCTAGTCAAAATGTAGAAGGGCAAGTATGTTACATCCTACCTCACGAGGATTCAAGGAATCAAAGAAGAACTTGCAATTGTAAGAGAGAAATCATCAGATAGTGACCTGGTGCGCACGACACTCAATGCCTTTTCCAAGGAGTTGCATACATTCGTCCAAGTGATTTCTGGACGAGACACTTCCTGGTTGGGAGCACCTATGCAGTGACTTCACTTAAGAGTAATTAAGGCTCAGTCTCACAGAAGGTACCATAAGCAGTAGTAGCAGGGGACCAAAGGTGGATAAGGAAGAAGAGAACGTAGCCCTTGCAGATAAGGGAAAGATGAAGAAGGGTCCCAGTCATGAACAAGACTCAAAGGGAGAAAATAAGAACAAGGACTTGTCGAAGGTCAAGTGCTTCGAATGTGGTGAGTTTGGTCACTACATCACCCAGTGTCCCAAGAGGAAGAAGGACAAGCAAGAGAAGCAGACCGCAACTTTGACAAAGATCGACAAGTTGACCTCCATATTGGAGGAATTCGCATTGATAGCATCAATACCTCCAGACGGAGGAGCATGATACTCCAAAAGGACTGAGTGGGTAGGGTCCATAGAAGAACGACAGGAAGTTTAGATCAGATCTAGTTGTTGTACATTCTTCACACGGATCAGTACCTTCGCTATGAGAGCCCAAAGTGTCAAAGTAGTAGGAGGATCAAGGTCTCGGCAAGGCGCAGTCGGATCTTGAGGGGAAATGCAGAGCTAGTTGCATTCAGATACTTGAGAGGAAGTTGTAGAGCAAGTTGGGTCCAGTCATGTGCTCAGTAGACAATGCAGATCCAGTTGCAATCAAAGACTCAAGGGACAGGTGCAAAGCTAGTTGTAGTGACATAGTAGATCAGCATAAGTTTGGAGACTCATAGGGAGTCTAGTTTCAAAGGGAGCAACTCTATGGAGGTTGGATCATCAGGATCTAAGAAGATCAAGTCACAATGCACACAAAAGCAATGATGGCAGCAGTGTAGAGCAGGAGAGAGGTAGAGCGAATTGCCCAAATGTAGTAAGGAGTTCCAGTTCCACCCAAATTCACTCCAACACAGAGGCATCAATAGTGTGAGATCAGAGTTGTGTAATAGCAGCACAGGATGGTTCAGTTACAGGATTGTAGCAGTCGAATTAGAGATTGTGTGCAGTGTGAGTTAGTCCAACTATACATTGTTCATCAGGGAGAAGATGAGCATAATGGATAGTGGAGAGTGAAGAACACCTTCCTTGCTAAGAGGGAGTGTTAGTTTTTGATGGATATGGTAGCATCGGACAGGTTTTTTCTGATGGTTTGCTCGTGCATTCTGTTGGTTCACTCATCGATTCCAGAGTGAAGCTTGACCATTGTGGCTCGGTTCACTCCATGCTTAACCCGAGTACAACCGTGGAGGAGTTTTCCCAGAAATCCGTGTGCAGGTCAGATTGTTTAATTAAATCAAACAAGAACGTGGATTCTTGCCACACAGTTAACCACCTTAAGGTTGTCAAAGATCAACGATTAAGTAGTGAAGTTAATGTTCTGGGTTATATGCATGGTTCAATTAATAATAATTCACAAGTATATGAAATTAAGGAGCGCATACGGTGTGACTCGTTGCATGGAGGTTCGATATTAAGCAACGTACCTCGGAGCTTAGAGGAGAGAGACATTAATAAGATCGGATTTAATGATGATAGAAATATTGATATGGAACCTTTAGAGGAATGTGAGAATGGTATTAGAATGCATGAAACAAGTATTAAGAAGATACCCTTACGTGATGAGGATAAACATAGGGGGCCCTCATTTGTTGTGGAAGGATATATTAATAGGAAGTTTTTTCATGATGATTCCTCTATCAAAAAAGTTGTTAACCTCTCCTCGGTTGAATTAAGTAATGATACTTGTAGGATTCTCAGCAAAGGTTTGGGATTCACTATTGCCCCTAAAGGTATTCCCACTGAGAGCATTTTGTGTAGCATTGAGGAGGGCATTCAAAGTTTACCTTTGGATGACAAAGAAGCTCTTAGACAGGAATGCTCCCTGATTCTAAGAAGAGCTAAACCCCCTAAGAGAAAACTGAGCAAGGAGGAGATAGGCGCTCTTAGAGACCTTCGCAATAACAATGAGATTGTAGTCCTTAAGGCAGACAAGGGAGGGGTTGTTGTCGTTTTAGATAGGAAGATTATATTAGAAAAATGAAAGAGCATCTTGATTGCGGCAGCTATAAGAAGTTGAAGTCCAACCCCCTGCCAAAGGTGTTAAGAGAGGTTAAGAAGGCAATCTCGAACTCCCATCTCGATGATAAGTTGAAGAAGAAACTGACACCCTCCGGTGAGGTCACTCCGAGAATTTATGGGCTTCCTAAGATTCACAAAGATGGGGTTCCTCTTAGACCAATTGTTAATACCATTGGATCCCCCACTTATGAACTGGCGAAATATGTCGCAAAAATTCTCAAACCTTTTGTGGGGAACACTGATTCCTTTATGAAGGACTCAAGTGACTTCATCAAGCTTATTGAAAAAGAGGTGGATGAGAACGACATCCTGGTAAGCTTTGATGTGGTGTCGTTATTTACCAAAATCCATTTAGATGAAGCAGTGCATGTCATTAATGAGGTCACAGACACTGAAACAGCCAAGCTTGCTGAGATTTGTTTATGATCCACCTTCTTTAGCTTTCAAGGAGAATTCTATGAGCAGGTATCCGGTGTCGCAATGGGATCACCACTCTCACCTATTGTGGCCAACTTATTCATGGAAAACTTCGAGAAGAAAGCCCTTGCGTCCTTTCCCTTAAGTCCAGCTTGGTGGAAGCAGTTTGTAGACGACACTAACATAAAGTGGTCACATGGTAGGGAGAACCTTGAGAAATTCTTCGATCACATCAACTCAATTTCCCCAGATATTAAGTTTACCAAGGAGATGGAAGAAAATAGGAGCATTCCTTTCTTGGATGTTCTGGTTACCCGAAAAGAGGATGGAACATTAGGGCATCAAGTTTTTAGGAAGAAAACCCATACTGAAAGCTACCTTCACGATGATTCTTACCATCACCCTGCTCAAAAATTTGGTGTCCTCAACACTCTTGCTGTAAGAGCCCTGAGAATATCAGACGAGGAGCACTTGGAGGAAGAAATCTCTCACCTAACTCATGTTTTCCTAGGTTTAGGATATAAGGAAGGAGAAATCAAGAAAGCCATAAACAAAGCGAAAAACGTTGTCGTGTCCAAGAAGCGCCAGGACCCTCAAGAGAGGGGTGGAAATGTTTTTCTGCCATATATTAGGGGTGTGACAGATAAGATTGCTAGGGTTTTGGGGAAGAGCAACATTTTTGCACAATTCTTAGCAGCAGGCACCATTAGACAAAAGATGCACTTAGTTAAAGATAGCATTAGTGAGGGTCAGCTCAAAGGTGTTTACAAGATTGACTGTTCTTGTGGGAAGTGTTATATTGGTGAAACGGGGCACTCTCTGCATAAGCGTCTGAAAGAGCATGGTGTCGATATTAAACATGAACGATCAAGAACCTCGGCTCTTGCTGATCACTCCTCAAAAACAAAACATCACTTGTGCCTTGAGGATGCTAGAATTATTGCAAGGGAGGAACACTATCAGAGACGTAAGATTAGAGAAGCGTTGGAGATTATAAAACACCCGCACAACATCAACAGGGACGGAGGTTACGAGATTAGTGATAGTTGGCAACCGCTTATTAGACAGATTTGCTCCCTAGGCTCATCCTCATCCAAGGTATAATGTTGCAGGTATTCTTCTCCTTCCTTTTAGTTTTCTAGTTTAGGGTCGTAGCAGCTCAAAAACTCTTATTATGCCACTTACTCATAATAATTAATTTCATTAATTAATTTTTATTCTATTAATAAAAATTAATTAATTATTATTTATTATGAGTAAAGGAAAATTAAAAATAAAAATTAATGGTGCTCATTATTAGTAAAATTAAAAATCTTGTTAGTAAATTATTAGTAAATTATGCCACTTACTCATAATAATTAATTTCATTAATTATTTTTTATTCTATTAATAAAAATTAGTTAATTATTATTTATTATCAGTAAAGGATAATTAATAATTAAAAATTAATGGTGCTCATTATTAAGTTTTAGTATTACAATTTATTAGGAATTAATTAATTTAAAGAAATAATTGAATAATAATTAATTTTAGAATTAATGCTTCGTAGGGTTTGTTGGATATTATAGGTTTTAGAATTCAAAATTTATTAGGAATTAATTAAAATAAAAATTAAAAAAATTTTAATGGTTGGTATTTTATTAGGGTTAATTAATAAGAATTGATTAAAACTCATTTAGTAACATATAGTTAGGTAAAATTAAAAATCTTGTTATTTTCCTCTCATTAATAAAACTCAGACAAAAATTGAATCTATAATAAATGTGAAATTACTTTAGGATTTTATGTTAGAATTAGAATTAATTCATTAATAGTAATTAAATATTAAAACAAACAAACAAACAAACAAAAATTGATTATTTATTAAAACTTTTTAATTATTTATCATATTAAGCTTAAGAGAATTAGAGATTAATTTGATTAAAATTTTAATTAAAAAAAATTTAAAAATTTTTTAATTAAATTATTAGAATATTATAAAAAAAAATTAATTAGCATGACTTAGTGTCGGCTCCTCTTTTCATCTTCATTAGCCTTCACCATTTATACCTTGACTTCTTGCGACCTTCTTTCTTCCTTAATTCATTTCTCGTCCTGAAGATGGATCCACGTGGGGATTCGAAACATCGACAACTGTTTTATGGTATTGTGGATGATCCGGTTTCCGCAAATAACAACAACCACAGGAGTTTAAGAACCAGGGTTTCTAGTCTCTAAGGTGTTAAAGAGGCTAAGGAACATGGCATGTACAAAACCCACCTTTTGAGAGAAAACACTTAGAAACCCCTCAATTAAATTAAACGATCAATAATTAAAAAGTTCCTAAGCCTAACTTAGGAAAATTTATTAATTAATGGCTATTAATTGAGGAAACCAATTTTGCTCTAGAGACTTCTAGAAAAGTGATTTGACCGACACTAAGTTGATCTGATTCATCGATCATAATTAGATTTTGGCCATTGATGCTCCAGCGAGAGGTTATAAGAGCAAGTCGAAGGGGCTTAGAGAAGACATGGTTCACAGTTTGTGAGCAAGCAATTTTTTATTCCCCAGTTCGTAGTATTTAGTGAGGACGTAGTTCAAGCCAGGGAAAGAGAGTAGCAAGGGTTTACGATAGTGAGAATTTTAGGAGAATTTCTCAAGAGGTTTTCCAGTTTCCGGAGGAAAATGGAGGTAAAATTATCCAACAGGAAGGTCGTATTTTGCAGTGCGAGTTGTCGGAACAAGGAACGATTCAATTGCTAGTGCCCGGATCTAGTCTCAGGAAGCCTACTAAATTGTTTACAGAGGCAAAGAGAGGTGGGTTGGCTCATCTAGAGGTGTTCTAAAGGCAGAACGAATTTTCTCCAACAAGCAGTACGCATTTCTAGTCAACAATGCGAACTAGCTGGGAAGTGTGAGTTTGCTAGAGAGTCCAGATCGAGTAGTTGTGAGGGAAAGGGATTTTCCCAGCATATTTCCAATAGAGATAAATTGTCAGAGGATTGTCAGTTGGGCATCCCAGGGTTGCGGGGGAGCGGCTCCCCCCCCCCCCCCTCGAACCCGCTTCTAGAGCGCGCTCCATTTAGCAGAAAACAAGGGAGCATGCAAACGAATTCGCTTCCGCAAAGAGCGAATTTCGGTAGCGCGCTCCCAAAAAAAATTTCGCTCCCTGGCCTTTTTTGCAAAAACATTTCAAACACAATTTTTTTCAAAGAAACAATAATTTTTGAGTGGGGCAGCCTAATGATCAAGCTTATGGCCCTAATATTGATATGTGATTCATAGTAATGTTAAATTCTTAAAGTAAAGGCGATAATCTCCTTAAGATTCATTTTCATCCTTTTACTTAAATTTTTAGCATTACCATGAAATGACTCAGGATGTTTGAGAGTGGTTCTGACCTCGTTGGATTTCATATGGAGAAAGTAGAATTTTAGATCTCATTCAAAATCCAACAAACTTATCAGTTTTTCAGAATTTCAGGATTGGGGGGATTACAATGTTTTCATTGGATTTTGTCATGTAGTGGGGTATGGAACTTGTATTTAATCAAGAGCGCCAATCCCTCTATGTACCTTGATGTTAGTGACATTGGTTGTCGAACTCCTCTATCCTGACCCTACTAAAAATATACCAATCACTCAAACAAAATCTTAACTTGACATGCTATGTTTTTTCTATCTTATGTTAATGCTTAGAGGGTGATATTAATGACAAAGATCCCTATACAGATCTGGAGGAAATGACATAGATACCTCTGGAAAATAATGCTTAGAGGGTTATATTAATGACAAAGATCCTGATTTTCCAACAAGACTCAGAAATTAGACATTTCTTGTGGCGGCAAGAGGCCCAAGCATTAGCAATAGATAATAGATTTACTTGTCTTTTCTAGTTTTTAACAGTTTTTATAATTGTTGACTCTTTCATATTTATTATGATATTTTTTGTAAACAATATATGACAATTTAAGTTTGAAGTTGGCAATTATAACTCATTTATAATGAATTATGAATATGATGCATCGTGAAAGTTGAAAGTTGTTACATTTCATTTCATTTTATAACATTTCATTTCATTTTAGAATTTTTATATAATTTTGGTGATCAATGATGATAAATGTTCTGTATTGAATTTTGAAAGCTTGAAACTTTAAGAATGATGAATCATGAGACTCAATATGTTGTATGTTACTAACTTGTGGATGTGGTTGATGAAGATTATAACTTCTAGATGATTGATGTTACATGGTTCAATCTATGTTTTTTTGCTTTTATATCTAATTCATCATTCTACATGCTTTTGTTGACATATATGGACCAAAATATATAAAAATATATATTATATAAAAATTCGCTCCCAAACCGGGAGCTTTTGAAAATGTCACTCCCCACTCTCGCTCGCAAGTAACCTTGGGGCATCCAATTGTAATTCTCTATATTTGTTACATAATAATAAAACCCTCATTTGCTTCACTGCTTCTCCCTTCGGGAATTTTTCTAGGACAATTGTCCAAAATAGTAGTGTTAATTTTATTGTGTGTGCATTTATTTTTTAGTTCCATAATTTTATTTCTGCAGCGTAATTCTATAGTGGAGAATTGCAATGTGAATTATTTGTTATTTGTCATTAATAATTTAACGGAAGACAAATAAATTGTTGAGTTTAGGAGAATAATATCCAATTGATACAATTCAACAAATTTTCACAAGTGGAGCATCCGTCACATGACGGGATCTCAAGACATTTTCACCAACGGGACCAAGGATCCTAGGGATATATAGGTAGAGCTTGGTGATAAAATGCCAAGTATGCAGTAGAAGGCATTGGCAACATTGAGTTTTAGATGGACTTAGGTGGTATCAGGGAGGTGAATAAGTGTTTCTTGTATTGAGTTTGGACAAGAATCTCCTTTCAGTTTTGGCCATAGAAGACTCAGAACTAGAAGTCATCTTCACGGGAGGTGAAGTGGTTGTCCGGACAAAAGGAATTGATCATAGAAAGAAGCGAGTAATTGAGAGAAGGGAGAAAAATATCTATCTATTGAGAGGATAGTCATTGAAGGCTCTCATAAATAAAAGTGACAACCAAAGTGAGATCTGGTACAAGGGGATGGGGCACCTACACTATAGGGCTCTTCGTATATTACGGAGAATCATTACAGGTTTTCTAGAGGTAAGGGTGGAGCAGGATGGAGTGTGTAAATGATGTGCACTAAGCAAGTAGACTAGGCTTGTGTTTCCTCACAAGGAGACTAGGTCTAAGTAAGTGATAGACTTGGTGCACTTAGACATTTGTTGGTGTATGTCTTTGGAGTCGATCATAAGGTCTTTACACTTCGCAACATTCATCAATGGTTTTTCAAGGAAGACTTGGATATACTTCCTAAAGACCAAGGGTGAGGTCTTTGATTGGTTTCAAGATTTCAAAGCTCTTGTGAAGAACCAGACCGAGAAGAAGATTAATGTGTTGAGATCAGATAATGGGAGCGATTTTACCTCCAAAGAGTTCCAGGATTTTTGCAGGGCAGCATGGATAGTCATTGAAGGCTCTCATAAATAAAAGTGACAACCAAAGTGAGATCTGGTACAAGGGGATGGGGCACCTACACTATAGGGCTCTTCGTATATTACGGAGAATCATTACAGGTTTTCTAGAGGTAAGGGTGGAGCAGGATGGAGTGTGTAAATGATGTGCACTAAGCAAGTAGACTAGGCTTGTGTTTCCTCACAAGGAGACTAGGTCTAAGTAAGTGATAGACTTGGTGCACTTAGACATTTGTTGGTGTATGTCTTTGGAGTCGATCATAAGGTCTTTACACTTCGCAACATTCATCAATGGTTTTTCAAGGAAGACTTGGATATACTTCCAAAAGACCAAGGGTGAGGTCTTTGATTGGTTTCAAGATTTCAAAGCTCTTGTGAAGAACCAGACCGAGAAGAAGATTAATGTGTTGAGATCAGATAATGGGAGCGATTTTACCTCCAAAGAGTTCCAGGATTTTTGCAGGGCAGCATGGATTAAGAAGGAGCTCACGATACCCTATAACCATCAGCAAAATAGGGTTGTCGAGAGGAAGAACAAGACCATAATGGAGGTAGCAAGGGCAATGATCTATGATCATGAATTGCCTATGCTCTTGTGGGCGAAGGCCTGCAATACAGTTGTATATGTGTAGAATCACGAGAAAACTTGGTTCTTGAGGAGATGTTTACAAGAGTAAAACTAGATGTGAGCCATTTGTGCATCTTTGATAGACTAGTATATGTCCATGTTCCCATGGAGAAGAGGGCAAAGTTGGAGCCCTACTTAAAAAAGGGCATATTTGTGGGCTAATGTGAGGTCTCAAAGGCCTACCAACCAATGTTACATGAAGCAGGGACGAAATGGGGACTTTTTTTTTGAAGCGAAGCGTCATTTTCCAAAAATCTAAGAAGCGAAGCATCTACTATATATATATATATATTGCACTTATATTCGAAAATAAAAATAAAAAATATATATATAAAAAAGAAAGAAGAAAAAAAAAAAAAAAAAAACATCCAAAATACCAAATTAGTCGAAGAAGATATGAAAACATGCATATTTGTACATAAATCAAGATGTATATGGCATCCATTGGACATCAATGATTAATTATTCGAGCATCAACCATCTAGATTCTAGCAATTACAAACATACATCAAATTTTCAAGCATATCATACAACATAAAACATTTAGAAGATAAAATCATAAAACAATCAAATAACTTGTCTAGCTAGTGAGCAACTATCAACACGAGTCATGTCCAAAATTCAAATAATAATGTTCACAAAATATGCCAACTGGCCACCATGAAATACACACTAACTAGGAAGAGTAAGACAAAAAAAGTTCAATTCACAAGTCTAATCTATGAAAAAAGTAGTAAACTGTGAATATATCTACTAATCTCTCCTTCCACCACGAACACTACGTGAGAGTCCACATGGTTGTAGTGAAGAAGATGGTGGCAATGAAGAGATGGTGGTTGTGGAAGTTGTGGAACTAATGAAGATGAAGCCTCTGTTGTTGGTGTTGAAGAATGGAACTTGGGAACCATGGGACCAAATCGGGGTGGCATCTCAACTCGATCATCATCATCCTCGTTAAGAGCATCCTCCAATTGCTCTAATCACAACACTCCATCCTCCAACTTGGCCTCCTCTAGATTTTTGTCCCAAAACTTAAGGTCTTTATTATTCTTTGCATCCTCACAGTAATGGGACAACCATCACAAGTTGTAGAGAACATAAACCAACCTTTATGCCCGGTCTAAATTTAACATGTTCCTTTTAACATTGTGATTGAAAGAATAAGAGCTCCAACACACCTCTACAGAAGAAGTGTTTACCACCTTTGATAGCCCCGCAATGCCAAAGTTTGTAAAAGTGGAGTAGCAACTCCATGCATGTTCCACCACAAGAGAAGAGAAATTCTCTCGATCTTTAATCACATGACTGCTCCCAAATGGACCAATTCCAAGCGTATGGTTGCTCAATTGTTTCCATGGCATGGCAGACTCCTCCTCATCAGGGACTAATTTATCTGATGCTTTCATATAACCGGATAGAACCTATTAATCTAGGTGTGGTTTTCTCTTTCTCCCCTTATAGGTTTTCGTGTTAAAAGCCATGATGGATGATAGTATTTAGGTGTCAGAACATATGCAAAGGCATGCAATACAATGTTTAGCATTTCCCATCATTTTCCACCTTTGCATGAATATAATTTTACAAGGAGATATCTCTTGGCTCAACAATATCTTTAATCTGCCCCAACATGATATCCATCTACTCATACACCTCCCCAATTATTGGCTCAAGTTGTAAAATTTTTAATGTTGTAGTCATTATTTGTTGTTATAACTCAAGCTGTTCACTAGCAATTTCTATCCTTGATGAATCATTACTCCTGAGATCTATGTACACATGTGATGAGACTTAAGCACGTATAGAATCTAACCTTTTCCTTGAGTCTCTCTAACTGCTTTTTGTGCTTACGAGACTCAGATAGATGTTTCTTGTTTTGGCCTGGAAATTCATTGTCATCTTCCTCCAGTTCTGCAATCAAAACAATTGTATGAGTGAACAACATCCCTGAAGATTGTTTCTCCAAACATCATAAGCAAAGCAACTGGATTGAAAATATCTATGAAATCCACCATAACAATAATGCTATAAAAAAATCCTCACACCTTTGGAATCATCCTCATCAAGTCCATCTGGCGTGATATCTATGTAGTCCTTACCATCCTGTACAAAGAAACCTGAAGGTCATCAACGAATATAACCATACTAGCCCACATAATATAAGCAGCCAACAGTTCTTTGCTGAGATATAAAAAACTGCCAACCTTAGAGTGCACGTCATTGTTATGAGAAATGACACCTTCAACTAAGTTTCCCTCATCTTCACTGGTTATATTATCCATAAAGTCCCCCTCCATTAGTTCATCCACTTTCATTTTTCTCAACTTCCTGTCTCCGAAGTGAAAAGGCATAGAAAGAAGTAAATGTAGTATTTAAAGAAAAACAAATTGTGTTGCTTCAATGTCGAGCTTAACACCTAGTACCTACAACTTTATGTCACTACAATACTTATCAATGCAAAGCATGCCAGATTATAAAAGAACATTACACCTGCTTCCAAATCAACTACCCAATATTGTAGCTTATGATGTCAAACATTTCAGTTTCAAAACACTGCCCCAGCTAAATTGATTAGTGATTGCACTTGGATCCAACACCAATTTTTTCAACACATGTAGGAAAAATGTAAAAATCTCAAGCTGGATAACATAGATGAATTCTGGAAAGTGTCAGAAATCAAGGACTTGGACGCATATTAATGGTCCGAAAAAAGGGAAACCAATTTTGTGATAGGTATATCGTGGCTCTATCATCAGATTTGCTCCAATACAACTTGTTATCTTGACACAATCAATGTTGGTACCAGATCACTAAAATGAAGTTTCAGATAACAGGGATGACTCAATATGAGTTGAGGAGTTCTTCATAAAGAAGTGCTTATCAAATGCTGCAACATTTTTCCCCATTATAAATATGTTTTACTTCTAGAATTTTAGGTGGCTACTAACTGTTAATAACACTATGTAGCAGCCTTCTCAGCTTGTCAGTAACATTATAATGCATGGACATGCAGGGAGCTCCAAAGGAGACCGAGCCTTTTATATGTTAATTGTGAAATAATTTTCAGAAGACATAAACTTGTCCTCACATTACTGGCAATCTAATTATTCATATACTAGTAAATAATAGAAATAATCGTAGTTCTGATTTACATACCTAAGAGATCAAAATCAGATAATGTGAAGAGAAAGGACAACCCAATATGTTTGGCAATAGCATAGACCAAATTAAAGGTTTAGTGATGAACTGGTGAATGAAATGATGAACCCTTGTTAAGAAAGAAACTTGAAATGATAAGATTGATGTTTCTTATTGTCTCAAGGTCAATGCATTGTATCAAAAAACAAAAAATCAAAAAAGGGAATTAAAATCGGTATATACCATCATCAAATTTATTCTGATTGCAAAGTTCAATCAACGACCTAATAATCAAAGGCAGAAGACTAAGCAATATGAGGTTTGACATATTACAGAATCACATACCAATAATCCAAATGAAAATATAGACTAATCCATGAGCAATTGTTGTTATGTGTTACTTATTTCAACGTATAAATACTATTTGCAAAAAGTAATCCAATAAAGGATTTGGCTTCTTTTGTCCGGGTGACTTTCTCCAGTAAAGAAATCTCTCCTCATCTAAAGTGAAAGCCTCTTTTGTGCATGTACAAAGACCGCAGATAATGCTCCTTCATAGGACCCTAAATTGTATATTAGCAGCAGTGAGACATTGTGTGTACAATTTCCTAGACTAGATGGAAATCTAACTAATAACTGAATTTGTTAAGAATATTATTCCACCCGACAGTGGATGCTCAATGCCAAAAACATGAAGTGATAAAAGCAAGTCCTCTATTGATTTTATCATGCAAGTCATCCTCCTTATGCAGTATACCCTCCCCGAAGGCCATCCTTCTCAAGTAAGTTGTCCTCCCTCAAAGTGATTATCCCTAATCACTAAGATGAATTCCCTGTTATTGCATGTCATCTCAAGATCAGCTTTGAAGGTTTCAAATTAAAAGTGCATACTTATTATAGCAGGACAATGCTTGAGAAAGACGATGATGATGAATGGGACCCATCTGGTAGAACTGTATTGGATCAGTCATTGCAGTCAAGCTACTCCTTGACATCACAGTGAAAAACACTTGCCGTTGACCATGCATGAGTTAATAACATTCTCTACATCTTATATAGCCATCCTTCCATAGGATCAGGTTAAAACTTATAATCATTAAGGAGGGTGATAGCAAAAAAGCATTTAGAGCCTAAACTATTTATTAAAATTAAGTCTTTGCTGTAAAGTATAAATAGACGAAAAAAAATCAATAAAGTGATATTTGTAGCATATTGTATATAGTTAGAACTTAGAAGAGCTTGTAGCCCAAAGGAGTTGGATCCAATGGTGGAAAGTGACGGGTTTCACCATTGTGCAAGGTTCAATTCCCATGACAGCCTAACCTGAAGCCATGGGGGCACCTTGAGGAAATGGTCCAATGTGCAGTTGCACCCAGAGAGATTATATTAAATGATTTTGTGACATGTGCGAACACAGGTGGATCAAAGTCCACCCCCCATGTCCTTCAATTTCATTTTTTTCAATTGAGCTTAGCCTATATGGTTGGGTAGAATCATTGTGATCCTCCCCACCCAGGTTCAAGTCTCGTAAGTTGACATGTTTAAGTTCTGGAATAGAGTAACCATATGGTGCTCTTAAGTCAATATACACTGTAGGCTGGACATGTACCAGCAAAATCTCTTTGGTTTTGGGATCAAAGGCAGGCCAATTTCTTTCCACGGGTGGTCCCCAATGCCCAAAATTTTTCTTTGGAAAAAAAGTTATAAGACCTTGTGCAAAGTGGCCATCCATATTGTTATAATAAAGTTGAATGTCGTGTGAATAATCCATCTTGCATTTTTTTTTAGTGAGCTTAGAATAGGACCTTGCACTTCTTTAATAGAGTTGAGCTCATAATTGGATGAATGTTTGTTAAACACATCTTTGCCATTAAATATGAGGAGCATTATTGTGACAAAATATATTGATAGAATAGTAAAAAGAAAGCATTGCAAGCACAACAAACAAAATAACCAAGCTCCTTAAGTCTCCAGTAGAGAGTTATTTTCCATTTCTCTCAGGTTATAGTTTTCCATTTCTCTCAGGTTATAGTCCTACACAATAATTGGCCCTTGCTACAAACTTAAATCCCTCATCCTATTAATTCTTTATTGTAAGCCCATAAAATTGTTATGGCTGTCCGATTTTTCCTAAAAACAAGCATTGCAAATTTATGGCAGCATTAAATTAATAAATTGCCCTCTACTTGCAGTCTGCAGATAACTATTTGAGGTAGTGACAACCACCACGGCAACTACAAAAACAAGCTCATTCATGAGGATTATCACAAGGTAACCATCTAGAGTGTATTTCTAACAAAGAGCTACCTTCTTTTGAGTCCAACCTGGAAAAACATTTTCCAAAGAAAAAAATCATATGCTTTCTATTTAAAGAAGAAAAAGAAATGATATTTTTCATAATTGTAACAACTTGACACATTAAACAGATTTGGCTGCAATATCACCAAAAATCATCATCAAAAGTAGCTGCAAAACAACATATTTGTTCTGAGTCTCTCTATCCTCAAATTACAAATCAAGACAGCAAATGTTTTTATAAAGGCATAAAATCTATGTTACCGGATCCGGGCCTCTGGGGTCCAAGATCCACGGATCTGATTCGTATCCGCCTAGATCCGTCCAAGAATTGCCAGCGTGGTGAATCCTTGATCAATGGAAACGGATCCCTCGCATTGGAAATGGATCCTTCACTCTAGAAACGGATTCCCTGTAGAATTTCGGATTTCAGCATTTTAATTAACCCGGTTTTTGCGAGTGAAGCTGTGTGATTTGCCTATTCTAGAGTACCTGCAATGTAAACGCTGAGACTGCAAGCTGATTGAGTTTATCCATAAGCAGATCTGGCAAATCAAGATCAATATCCAGCACCAGAGACAGAAGCGGGTGCAGATATAAAGATGGGAGTTTCAGTTCAAGATCGAGCAGATTCAGGGATAATAATAATGACTTAAAAGGGACGAAGAAGCCTCTATCGTGACGTCGCGAAACCAGAATGGACGAGAATTTGGCAACATGAGTTAAGTTAAGCGATATATCCAAAAACCAGGAAGCCTACCTGGTTACCCATTTCGGTGCAACCGGTACCATTGTTGCTTCCCCGCGAGTCAATGGAGGCGTGGACGATAGCGTGATACCACATTCCTGCTGAAACAAAGCTCATAGTGAACACGTTGGCAATCGAGAGAGATCCCGATGTGTGGGGAAACCACGCTTCGGTGGAAGAGGTTTATATATTTTTTAATTTAAATTTTTTTTTAGAGGCTTAGTGGTATAATCTAATTAGAATAATTAACATATTAATAGAATTTTAAATATTAATTAGTTGTTACATAATCTAATACAATTATAAAATTATAATACAAATTATCCAATAACAATAACAAACCAATTACCAAAAAACAATAGCATCTTATCAATATATAGATTTATAATACATGAATTTATAAAATGAATAGATAATTTTATTAAATTCTTTAATTAAAAAAAAAAAATAACACATACATCGATATATATCTTCAAAAACCACTTTTTCTTATACCTATTTTATTCTTTATAAATTTAATTTATACAATATATTTTAGATAAATGTCTTTCAGATTAATCACATCATTAGTATTTGGTCGACGTTTCGAACCATCTAATGTGGTTCATCCTTAGGACAAGGTGAAAAGATGATCGATCTTAATGAATAAATAGGGAGGATGCATCATTGCCTAGTAGATAGCCATTGAAAACTAGCCGTTAAAAACTCGCCGTTATTAGTTAGAGAAATTAATTACAGGGGGCTAATGAATAATAAGATGATCGATCTTAATGAACTACTCTCTTTTCACTATTCATAATCACAAGGTCCAAGTTGAAATATACTATGATGCCACGTAGTACTTTAGGTTGTACACATTCATAAAAAACATGGTGGTCAGAAAATAAGAAAGACTTTGTTGTTACCCCTCGAGATAGTTCCTAGTTGTGGGGGAACCAGTGCCCAGGACATCTAAAAGATTGATGAAAACTTTAAAACATGCGTCCAGAGCGATAGGCCATGAGATCTTGCAATGAATGATCTAATTCTGAAACCTATCTTTACAACCAGATTGGCCAAGATTAATGAGGGTTATTGAGCTTTAATTAAAAAGGTGACTAGAAGAAGGATGAAGATGAACAGAATTTAATAACTCAGGCAATTAAGAATCTGAGTTGTAAATTGTAACACTACAGAAAGAATGATGAAAAGACCAAAGATATGGAGGCACTTCTGCCGTGGTGGAGCGCCCATTAAGACTTTTTAAAACTGAAATATGAGTACCATTGAAGGTGAATTCGCAATCATAACTTAAGAAGATTTGTTGCTACATTACGCTCACGCTAGTAATGGGGGAACCAACTCCTCTGAAAATCATATGAATCATAAATTGGAGAATCTTCTGAAAAACCAAATCCCTCTTCTGAAACATAAGAATCATAAATTGTAGCACCAGTCAAATGTACGAAATAAGACCTTTGAGGGTTAGTTTGCAGCTCAATAATATCTTATTTTTCTGGAGCAGATTTTTTTAGAAAAAACAAAGATAAACCATTTTTTTTTAAACCCAGGAAAAGGAACACCCAAAGTGAATGAAACAGGTGAAGATTTACAGCCAAACACTGGTTCTTGTCACACTCAAGAATCAGTTATGAAATTCTCAATAAAAACCCAGGGAAAATGTTTTCACTTCTATCCCTGGCAAAAGCACCAATTTGTTGTTTTCACCCCGAGAGACAATTCCTGGCTGTGGGAGAACCAGTGTCCAGGACATCTAAAAGATTGATGAAAACTTTAAAATATGTGCCGAAGGGACAAGCCATGAGATCTTGCAATGAACGATCTAATTCTGAAAAATATCTTTACAACCAGATTGGCCAAGATTAATGAGGGTTGTTGAGCTTTAATTAAAAAGGTGACTAGAAGAAGGATGAAGATGAACAGAGTTTAATAACTTTGGCATATAAGAATCTGAGTTCTAATCGTGCAGAAAGAATGATGAAAAGGCCAATGATATGGAGGAATATCCTGCATGGTGGAGCGCCCATTAAGACTTTTTAAATCTGAAATATGAGTACCATTCAAGGTATTTTCACAATCATAACTTAAAAAGTTCCGCTGCTACATTACACTCATGCTAGTAGAAGAAACACATATAAATGATAACACATTGAAGGAAAAAACAATTCTGCAATACCCCAAGAACTGGAATCAAAACTGGTCTTTATTCTTCAGTTTCAGAGAGATGTCTTCATTACATGATTGTCATGAGTTTCAGAGTCCCGACCCCTCAAAAATGTTGGCTTTGGACTTTTATTTCTGGCCTAGTCTAACTGTTTCTGTCAGTTTTAGAACTGAATCTTGAACAGTTATATAATTGTTCCTTTTGGGAGAATTCACAATAAAAGTTACAAAATATTAACTTAATATTATATATCTTATATATATAAGATTAAATATAAAAGTATGTTTTTCACAAAACAAGACTCAGCCCTTCAATCTCTTCATTCAACACTAGATCCTTTTCAAACTTTGGGTACAGACCCTTCTTCAAGGGAACAGATGCTCCAAAGAAAATACTGTCCTCCTTGCAAAGCAGCAAACAACTTAATGACTCAGCGCCTACCTTTCAGCATTTCATGGCATTTGTTTGAAAAACCTTTACCATTTTCACATGGCAGGATTTGGCTACAACAGACTCTATCATGAATGTTATCTTCATAATCACAAAGCCCAGGTCAAAATCTACTCTCATACCATGTAGTACTTTAGGGTGCACACATTCCTAAAAAAGATTATGGTGAAAAGATAAGTAGACTCTATTATAAATATTGTAGCCAAACACCCACTGGGCATAGAATAAATGATGAAAGGATGTTTTGTTAAGGCACTCCATGGTGAAAAGGTCACAAGTTCAAAACCATGTGGGCAAAAATCCAGCCATGCTAAGGATTGGTGTGGCCCAGGCCGGGTGCGATCCCAGGGGGATTTTGACAACTTAGATGCTCCTAGGTCACGACTACTAAAGCCACAGGTTAGGTGTGCTAGTCATCTCATGACTCACATTACCTAGCAAACAAAAAAATTATTGTAGCGAAAAAATCTCTCACAAACACATTTACATCAAATCTCATTGCAACTTATAGCAGGTGGTTATGGTAGTTTAACCACCTAACACCTAATCCCACCATCTAAATGTTTTATTGGTCACCGAATTTATGTTTGCAGAAACGCGAAATTACAGTGGGTTATTTATAGTTGTTCCTTCATAAAATATGCCGACATGAATTGTGAAGTTTTGTGTCTTATTTCTGCGCCGACTTGAAGACAATTTTGTAGATAATTTGAGGCCGACTTGAAGGTTTCTTATGAAGAAGATTTTGCTGAAGCCGAGGAGGACGATCTTTGAAGGAGATGACTTGATGGAGGAGCCTTTTGACCAACAACCTAATATTACATGATTTAAAAGCCAAAATAGGATCAATTTAAATCTATAATGAGTAACCTAGAAGTCCACAATTGGGACCTTAAACTAATTATGACCCAAGCATGAAACCCATGCTTTAATAAGTCATTTAATAATAATAATAAATTCTTTTGACAAATACATAATGAATACCAAACCTAGTTACATTGTTCAACACTCCCTCTTCACTAGAGAGGTATTCTTATACAAAAGAAGTACATGGAAGATCTCACTTTATCTATGAAGAAGTTTAGGCATCGTAATGTCATGGACTATAGTCCTGACCAGTGCAATCTATCCCCTTGGTCTCTCTACAATTTAGGCACCGCAATGCCACAGACTATATTCCTGAATAAGGCAACCTATCCAAGTGGGACTAAGATGAACTAAAGCTTTCATCCTCTATAGGTACCATCAGGCTTACTTACTAACCATCAACCCAGCGAACTAGTTGCACATCCACCCGATGCCACCCTCCCTACCAGAAATCAACACAAAGTGTCAGCCCGGTGTCTTTTCCAGGCAATGCTTCACTCACAAAGCCTCAACACACCTTGATCCAGCAGATCAAGGACAACCAATCTATCCCAATCAAACTGACTGGTAACCAACATGCTATCAAATCATTCGAGAGATTCACCTGTACAAATACAAACCCCAATCATCAATACACTTTTAAATACATGATTAAAAAAAACCTTCAGGGTTTTGATGCTACCCTTCAACTAATCTCAGTAGGACTATCAATAGAATCTTCTAAGAGAAGAATCCTCTTCCTACTCTATATGTGGCAACATACCTTTTCTAGAATATATATTCTCCAACCATAAACTTTGTAAAGCCCTCCCTCTTAACTACGGAGAGTCCTTCTATCCAGACTCCCTCTTAATGTAGGGAGATTTCTTCTATTCAGGTGTTGGAGAATCTTTCATGGCTTCCATCCTTTTCATCATACTTATTAGCTTCTCATCTTCATTATGTACCTGCACAACTTTAGATAGCAAGTACAACCAAAACTATAGAAAGCATAAAGTTAGCCATATCAAAGTTACGGAAGCATTTTCAACTTTATATATATATATATATATATATATATATATACAAGAGACATATACTCTTCAACTAAGAAACCGGATTCGACCCTAGGGGACCACGTGTCCCAAATCCGTCGTGTCTGACACGACACATAAGGATTCGAATCCATTTTGCCAGATCCAATCGTGTCCGTACAAGACACGATCGAATCCCAATCGTGTCTTGTACGGACACGATCAAATCCCGTATAGCCGGACACGATTGAATCTCGTACAATTGAATCTCGATCGTGTCTTGTACGAACACGATCGTGTCTTGTAGGGGTTTCTCTCATTCTTTCTCACCGTTGTTTGTTTGTGAACTGAGCATAGAGCAAGGATTAGCAAGGAGAAAGGGAGTGTTTTCAAAGAGATTCAAGCATGCAGTAAGTGCATTGTCTCTCTATGTTTTTGCATTTAGTTTGCTGTTAGTGTTTGCATGTGCATAAGTTTTATATATTTGGTCATTCTTGTTTATTTTTTACAGTATTCATGGCTCAATCAAGGGCAGCAATGCAGGGGAAAGAAAGGAGAAAAATGTCCCCATTGGATATGCCCCTCCTGTCCCTATTTCATCAAGGTTTGCAAGTATTTCATCTATTGGAAGTGGGGTTGCAACAGCAGCTTCAAATGTTCAGGGAAAACAAACTCAAGACCCCAAATACTCATTGTGGAAATATGTGACAAGAGAGGCAGGGTCAGGCAGCAAGGCAAAGGGAGGAGGCAATGTTGCATGGAAATGCAATTTTTGCCACAGCCATTTCCTGAGCACACATTACCGTGTGAAAGCTCGTTTGTTGGCTTTCCCAAGTTGTGGCATTTCATCTTGTACAGCAATTGAATTGCCACAAAGCAAGGAATTGGAGAATGAGGCATTTGTTGGTGCGACAATTGTGGCATCAAAATCAAAACAAAACAAGAAGGATGACCCCTTCCATTGTTAAGGAAAAGCAGCAACAAGTTCCCTTTTGAGAGTTTTAGTGGGGGACAATCAACAAAAAGAAAGGCAACTGCACTTGGTCCAATGGACAAGATTTTCCAAAAAGAGAAGAGGGAAGAGCTTGATCTCACCATTGCATTATTTTTTTCTATCAGAACTTCATATCCTTTAATGTTGCATGGTCACCTCTATTTATTGAGATGTGTCGAGCTCTTAGTCATGGGGCTCCATCAAGGTATGTGCCTCCTGGGTCAAAGAAGCTTAGAACCACATTGTTGAGAAAGGCAAAGAAAGAGGTGGACAAAATGCTTGAGCCTATTAAATCAGCATGGCAAACATTTGGGGTTAGCATTGTTTCTGATGGATGGACAGTTCCAACACGCCACCCACTCATCAACTTCATGGTGTCATCCTTGAATGGTCTAGTTTTCTTGAAATTAGTGGATGCACTTGGACAATACAAGGATGCACAATATATGGATGAGTTATTTATTAAAATTATTGAAGATGTAGGTGTCGATTCTTGTGTGCAAATCATTACAGATAATGCATCGTTTGCAAGGCTGTTAGCATGATTGTGGAAGCAAAATATCCACAAACATTTTGGACACCTTGCATTGTCCATTCATTGAACTTAGCACTATAATATACTGCCTCTGATGTGCTTTGGATTGGAGCCATTATTGAGGACGCACAGCATATCCGCAACTTTGTACAAAACCATACAAATGCCCTCACAATCTACAAGGAGTACACCAATCTATCATTGTTGAAGATTGCAGATACATGGTTTGCCTCTTCATTCATCATGTTGAAGAGGTTGAGGGAGGTTAAGACCGCTCTTGGGGCCATGGTTATTTCAGAGTTTGTCTTTTTGGAGAAAGACCAATCAAGCAGCCTCATACATGGTTTGCCTCTATATTCATCATGTTGAAGAGGTTGAGGGAGTTTAAGACTGCTCTTGGGGCCATGGTTATTTCAGAGTTTTAGTCTTTTTGGAGAAAGACCAATCAAGCAGCCTCAAAGAAAGTGAAGGACACAGTGTTGGATGATGTCTGGTGGGAGAAGGTAGATCTACTTATTTAGATCATGGACCTATCATTTCCTTGCTTCGATTTGCGAATACAAACCAACCCATCCTAGGAGAGATTTATGAGGGATGGGATTCCATGATTGAGTCTATGAGGACCATTGTTTTACAGAGTCGGTGCCCAAAGTATGAGACATCACCAGAGGCCTTCTTCACTAGCATACAAGATATTCTTGTCAGATGGGACAAGAATTGCACACCTTTACATTGTTTGGCTCACTCCTTGAACCCAAAATACTACAGCCATGAGTGGCTGAATGGTGGACCTTCCCGCAAATTCCCTCCTCACATGGATGGTAAAATCTCACAAGGGAGGAAAGATGCATTCAGGAGGATTTTTCAGGATAGGGCATCCCTTGATGAGGTGGAGGATGCCTTTGCAAAGTTTTCCACTAGCATTGGGCGATTTACAGGCTATGATGTGATTCGAGACAGGGGGGCTAAGAAGCCCTATTCTTGGTGGGCAACTCATGGGGCAACAAGCCCTCCTGTACAGCAGTTAGCCATGAGGCTCCTCTCTCCGGTGACTTCATCCTCTTGTTGTGAGAGGAATTAGAGCAGATATGGGAATTTGTATAGTGTGAAGAAGCGCAGGCTTGACCAGTCCAGGGCAGAGACAATGGTGTATGTGCACACCAACCTTCGTCTCATCTACAGGCAGAGGGAGGACTAGTTGAAGGGAAAGACAAAGATGTGCGATGTCTTTCCTGATGATATGAGTCTGGACAGCAGTGTTGAGTTGGCATTGGCCAACTTCGATCTCAATGCGCCAGTGCTAGAACCTGTCACATTTATGATGGCAATACAGTAGAGGCGTCATCCTCCACACCAGCAGATGTTGAGATGACAGAGGAGGAGGATGCAGCAGAGGAGAGCAGTGGTGAGCATGATGATCAGGATGAGGACACTGATGCTGATTATGATGATTAGGATTGATGACTCATTGAGGCTTGTAGTCTTGTAGACTTGTAGACTATAGTTGTTTTGTATTTTCTATTTCTATTTGCCATTGGCAGTGTACTACCTAGAGCCTAGAGGCTAGTACTTATGTAACACAATTTGATTTTGATGACTTAATGAGAAAACTACAGTATCTTGTCTTTCTCTTATTGGATCATTGATGTCGATGTAAACCCTAGATTTTTATCTATAAATTCCCAGCACACATTATATAGATTCAAATGAACATACATACTAGAGAATTTAATCATTACTAAGATTTACTTATAGACCCTAGACTTTTCAATCATCATCCTAGACCTTTCAAACTTTGACTAAGGTTTGTTTTCAAACCCTAGATTCTTAGGACCATTAGAAAATAGGTCAACACACATATCTAGGAGATCACTATTATAAGCACATTATATGTTAGTCAACATTAATACATTAGACATGTATTGTCCAAACTAGGCTAGGGATTCAATCAAAAGAACAAATACCTAGGGTTTCACTCCTAGGACTTTTCATAACAAGGAATTTGCCTATAGACCTAACCAAAACCTAGGGTTTTGGTTCATTGTCAAAGCAAACTCTTATTCTATCAAACTTCAAGGGTTTGAGATTTCTATCATCATTTTAACTCAAGCAAGTCTAGAGCTTCCATGATCATATCAAAATCCAAACTCGACATTATCAATATGTTAACCAGAATAGCAATTTCTCCATAAATATACCTAAATAGGTTTAGGGTTTCACACATTATCAAGATACCCTTAGGTTAGGGTTTTCTTGAGAACCTCCTTAAGTTTCTATTTATATAAGAAATTAGAGGTGTATAAGGTGGGTAGATTCATCAGGTGATGAATCATCCCAAACAAGAATCCTTTTAGGATTAAGTAGTGGTAGACATAACAATAGTTAGTAACATAGAAATGGATATTTCAAAGAAAGTAACAAGACTTATATTTCAATACATACCTTTAATTCTTTGACAAACCTTTTGACTTGTGTGGTCTCCTTATTTGATCCTAAAGTCTTCTCCATGATTCTTGAATCATGGTTTACTATACTTACAATGCATACTTTCAAGCAAACCGTGATATGAAGAGCGTATTTTGATCTTTCAAGTTAGATCCTTTATACAACCATGAGGGATGAAATTCTAAAATATCTAGGATCAATTTAATTTGATCACAAGACATTTTTTTATATCTAGATTATTTTGTAAATTCTAGAGGGAGAGGATTAAGATTCTAATAGTATATTTTTGTCCTTAGATTAGATAGAAACAAGGATTATAGGAATTCAGATGCTTATATGCATACCTTGTGATTTCATACCTTTATTTTGTATCATCCATACTTACTAGGTTCCTTGCACTTCAGATCTTTAGGGAGATCTTTCTTCTTAGAGATTCCTTGCAATGTCAACTTCATTTTACATAGAACAAATCTTTATACGGGCAGCTATTCCGTGATCCTTGAATGTCTTATAAATCTATTTATGACTTCATCAAACTGTGGTGGCATCCAAACAGTGAGACCCTTCCCATTGTGGTAGCATCGAGTTAGGCTGAGGTTGTAGTGGTATTATCAAAGTCTGAGACTGTGGTATCTTCAAAGGTTGAGACTGAGGTAATCTTATTGAATTAATTCTGAACCTGAGCACTGAGATTTTATACTGGCCAAAACTTCTTGTGATAATGCCCATCCCAGATCACTGTAATTTCTGAGACTTTTGCAATTATTGTGAGCATCTTTCTTCACGTTATATTACAGTGACCTTGAGGTAACACCGAAATATTAAGACTGTGGTATGTGGTTAAACTGCATTACTCAAATTCCTTTTACTGTAATGTCTCGAACCACTGAGCACTGTGATATAGAGTAGTCCAATTCTAAATCTGAGCACTGTGATATGCTCAGGTTATTTTGTAGCCTTTCTATGCGGTGGAAGCAGAAGGGAATTGTTTCTTATAGCCGCAATGAAGTATTCACACCAAACTTAATTCGAACCTCCTCCTTCTAGGTGCCTTTAATATGCTGACTGTAGTCCTGGTTCCATTAGCCCAGAATTACCCTTATTCAAACTGCTTTTGATCATGCCCATAGCTCTGATACCATGTTAGAGAAATGGCAGTTAATGAGTTTCTCTTATCTTGACATTATCTTGTGATTATTATTATGTGTTCTTGTGTTTAACCTTTTATCATCAAGACTAATGCCAAAACAAATAGAAGAGGACACAAGATGTAGGCACGCTGCCAGGGAAAAACCACACTCTTTGGGAAAAACCTAGTCAAAATTATTTCTTCAATAGGTTCAAGATGAGACGACCAAGACCCTTAGACTGTAGGCTTCCTCCATCAAGTCATCCCTTCACTGTGTTAGCACCAAGATCTCCTTGCACCGAGATCTCCCTTGCTTACACTCGAAACTTCATCCTTCTTCCCCTTGAGATCCAACTTCACTGTGATCACCATAATAGTAGTTCTGATTTTTGCATTACTGAATAGCACCGAGGCATCATGGCATAATGAACTGAGTATGCTTCATCATCATGTCACTGAGTATTGAATAACACCGAGATTCATAGCAGAGAGAAGCATTATAGTAACATGTCATCACTTCACCGACTCTCTGTATTTCTATATGAACCTTCCTTCCTGTATCAGTGTATCACCGAATAGTTGTCACAGTCATATCACCATGCATAACACATAGGTGTATCGTCATATTATCGAACCACTGTAATGGTGACCGACCTGTTCTACTGTCCAACTTATCCGAAACACACAAAGATATATGTCCGAAAATCTCAGAGATGTACCACTGAATTTCTGTCTGTGGAAATGCGAAATTACAGTGGGCTATTTATAGTTGTTCCTTCATAAAATAGGCCGACAGGAACTGTGAAGTGTTGTGTCTTATTTCTGAGCCGACTTGAGGACAGTTTTGTAGATAATTTGAGGTCGACTTGACGGCTGCTTATAAAGAAGATTTTGCTGAAGCTGAGGATGATCACCTTTGAAGGAGATGACTTAATGGAGGAGCCTTTTGACCAACAACCCAATTTACATGATTTAAAAGCCCAAATAGGATCAATTTAAATCTGTAATGACTAACCTAGAAGTCACAATTGGGACCTTAAACTAAATATGACCCAAGCATGAAACTCGTGCTTTAATAAGTCATTTAATAATAACAATAACAAATTCTTTTGACAAATATACAATGAACATTGAAGTCCAAACCTAGTTACATTCTTCAACAACAATTGTATGTGTCTGGAGTCAAGAACTCCAAGCCAAGAATCCAATTCAACATAACTAGTACCATAAGATATAGGAAGAAAAATTAGAAAAGAAATTAATTGAGAAAATAGACTCACTAATAATCAGCATACTCACACTTCAAAAACATGAGAACAAAAAAAAATGCATGTGAAAAACTGACAAAGCAAGGAACACGAGATATGGATTAAACCAACTGGAGGCTAAGTCACCTGATACGGGGATACGGGGATTCGAAGTATCGGATACGGGTACGGTGACCCCGGAACAGGATACTTCTGGGATACGTTACGTTATATATTATTTTATTAAAAATATATATATATTTTAAAATATATATATATATATATATATTAAAAATTAGATATTTTTCGCACAAATTCATACAAAATTCATTGATTCAAACATAGATATTAGATACTCATGAGTCATACATCATCATTGATACTATAATACAAATTACAATGATACATTGATACACCATACATGATACAATCGTCAAATTTACTCAGAAAGACAAGATTGAAGATAGTAAGATATTGTAGTTTTTTCATTAAGTCATCGGAATCAAAATGTGTTACATAAGAACACTGCCAAATGGATTGGTGCTCTTGATTAAATACGAGTTCCATACCCTAATACATGACAAAATTCGATGGAAACATTGCAATAGCCCAATCCTGAAATCCTGAAAAACTGATCAGTCTGCTGGATTTTGAATGAAATCTAAAATTCTACTTTCTCCATATGAAATCCAATGAGGTCGGAACCACTCTCAAACATCCTGAATCATTTCATGGTAATGTTAAAAATTTAAGTAAAAGTGACTTTAAGAATTTAACATTACCATGAATCATATATAAATACTAGGGCCATAGGCTTGATGCCCTCTCCTGAAAAATCCTCCTCAATTGGTGAAAAACAATGAGCAAAAGCCCCCCTTTATAATAATAAAACAACGCTTTTTTGAACCCGCGGGCGTATCCGACGGGGTACGGTCGGGATACGGCGTGTCCCTTTTCGGATACGCCGTATCCCGACCGTACCTACACGGATACGCCGAGTCCTTCGAATTAGGGCCGAATCCGATACGTAGAGGTGTCCAACACGGGGATTCGGGGATACGAGGGCATTTTAGGAGTATCCAATTACTTAGACTGGAGGTTCATTGCAGAGAGAAGCATAATAGTAACATGTCATCACTTCACCGAGTCTCTGTATTTCTATCTGAACCTTCCTTCCTGTATCATTGTATCACCGAATAGTTGTCACAGTCATATCACCATGCATCACATCATAGACTGTATCATCATATTATTGAACCACTGTAAAGGTGACCGAACTGTTCTACTGTCCAACTTATCCGAAAAACACAAAGATAGATGTCCCAAAATCTCAGAGATGTACCACCGATTTCTGTCTGTGAAGATGCGAAATTACAGTGGGCTATTTATAGTTGTTCCTTTATAAAATAGGCTGACATGAACTGTGAAGTATTGTGTCTTATTTATGAGCCGACTTGAGGACATTTTTGTACATAATTTGAGGTTGACTTGAAGGTTGCTTATGAAGAAGATTTTGGCATTTGCTGAAGCCGAGGATGATGACCTTTGAAGGAAATGACTTAATGGACGAGCCTTTTGACCAACAACCTAATATTACATGATTTAAAAGCCCAAATAAGATCAATTTAAATCTGTAATGACTAACCTAGAAGTCCACAATTGGGAGCTTAAACTAAATATGACCCAAGCATGAAACCCATGCTTTAATACGTCATTTAATAATAATATTAAATTCATTTGACAAATATATAATGAAGACCGAACCTAGTTACATTCTTCAACAACAATTGAGTATGTGTTTGGATTCAAGAACTCCAAGCCTAGAATCCAATTCAACATAACTAGTACCATAAGATATAGGAAGAAAAATTAGAAAAGAAATTAATTGAGAAAATAGACTCACTAATAATAAGCACACTCACACTTCAAAAACTGACAAAGCAAGGAACACGAGATATGGATTGAACCAACTGGAATTCTACATAAAGGAGGCAATGCAATGTAATATCCCTGCTTAGCAATTCTACTAGGTAGAATATTAATTTTTGTCATTTTTGCAATTACTATGATTTTGACTTAGGAGAAGTGGGTTTGGAGGCCCCACAATTAAACTAAGGCATCTATGAGCCCCAAAACATTAGACTGGGGCCAAATTGTAAATTTATGTAGTTGTTCTATGCTTGATGCAACTTTACTTTCACTACAGCAATCACATAAACAATCAAGTAAAGTGTTGATAGAACATACTAGTAGATCAACAAAAGACAAACCAAAAACGGATAAATGTGTTGGTGCGTTACGGTGGTCAACTAGATGCTTAAACCAGCAAAGTCTCCTTGGTCAACCAACCCAGCATGTGTCACAACAACCCTCAAAACAGCCACACGGTTAACTCAAAGTCAACCCTAGAAAAGTCAATGCTGCCTAGAAAAGTCAACGCAAAACAGCAGCAAGCAGCAGCAATAGCAGCAACAACAACAAAATTCTCTTTGTCCTTCTTTCCCACGTGTGAACTGAAAACTGCCTCCAAGGAGCTCGAACCAATCAGAAGAGGAGAGATGATGTGGGAGGATGGGATGAGTGAAATGTCCTCCAATGTTGACTCTATTTATATCAATCACTGAGGGTGTGTGACACATTTGCTGGGAGTGTAAAACCTTAAGGCCAACCTGCACATATTTTGAAAGTATTAAAGATAAATTCAAAATAAAAGTTTTATTCATCGGATCAAGATGATCTTTAGATCAATCTTGCACCTCTCCGAAAGAGGAACCCAATAAAAATATTGGTGTCTTCATCTGAGCATCACAACATGGAGTTTGGACCTAGATGTCCAATTTTAACACTCCCTCTCAACTAGGGAGAACTCCATCCACCTGTGCAATCAAACATTGTGCATCATCCCGCCATAACTTGCTTTGCTAGCCTCTTTATTCTCTTTATTTCAGAACAGAAGTGGGGCAGTCACAAAGACATCATTCCCGACTAACAGATTCAGCCCAGAGGTCCGAAACCTTTATAGGACTCACAAAGAGTCTCATACCAACCCGAAGTTGGTTTACTTGATCCGAAGTCAGTAGGAGGTCTGAAACCTCACATGGACTCAAAGAGTCACATACCAACCCGAAGTTGGTTTATCTGACCCAAAGTCAGTAGGAGGTCTGAAACCTGACTAGGACTCAAGAGAGTCATATACTAACCTGAAGTTAGTTTCTCTGACCCGAAGTCAATTGGAGGTCCGAAACCTCTCTAGACTTGATCCCAGATCAAGTGGTTGGATCATGCCATCCTAGATAGAGAGTACGGCAATCTCTGATGCGTCCATCAGTCTTTGCTACTACTCTCTAGCTTTTCCCACCTCATTGGCTAAATGAGAGGTACTTCCCATGAGTCTGAAACTCAATGGGTAGGATGCATACAGGGCACAGATCATGAGAGGCGAACCAACTCAATCATCATAACGGTGGGGCAGAAGCACCATAAGGTTCGGCAAGCCTAGCCCCGTGTGTGCTTATAGCTCCGAGAAGCTATCCCCAGAGCCCCCCAGAGCTCCAAGAGCTCATCGTCCAACAGGACCCTCAGAATAGGGTCGTTCCACGATTCCAAGATTCTCAAGGAAGGTTAGGAACATGACCTTCCCCAAGGGCATTGTGAGAATATCTGCGACTTGCTCATCAGCTCCTATATGCTTGGATCATTCGTGGAACACAGAATTCTATGACAAACGAATCCCCCTCAGGTTATCACCAAGGATAACAGTGGCATCTAGCACATGCTCGAACAGCTCACTGAAGAGCTTTCGCAACCAAGTGACATCACAACAGACCATGCATGTTATAATGTATTCGGCCTCAGCAATGCTCAAGGCTACCGACTTCAGTTTCCTGCCTGAAGCAGATCTACGTGTCAAGCAGCATCCAAATGTGCTCTTGCGATCCACCATACTGCCAGCCCAATCGGCATCAGTATATCTATGGAGTCTCATACTCGCGGCAGTGTATCTCAGCCCATGGTCTAACCCAGTGAATGTTATGATCAACCATCTATTAACTCAAAGTGTTCACTGCACAACATACATCCGAACGAGTGTTCACTAAGAACATCAGGGCCCCTACGAGCTGACGATACTCAGTGAGATATGCTAACACGGGCCCAGCAGCGCTGCCACTCAACTTCTTAAAGTTGAGCTCCATTGGTGTTGACATGGACTTGCAGTCCATCATACCAAATCTTTCCAGAAGCTTCACAATGTATTTTCCTTCAGAAAGGAAAATTTCACCAGGTCTCTGCCAGACCTCTAGGCCTAGGAAATAGTGTATCAGTCCTAGGTCCTTTATCTCGAACTCAACAGCGAGCTCCCTCTTGCACTGATGAATAAGAGGGTTAGCGCTTGTTAGGAAGAGGTCGTCCACATATAGCACCAGAACGAAAGGCTTCTCTCTATCAACCTTTAAGTAAAGGTTCGGATCAGCATTACTACAAGTGAAGCCCAGCTTCATCAAGTAGCTATTTATCCTCTCGTACTAAGCTTTGGGTGTCCCGATCCTAGACTTCGAACCTTCGAGGTTGCTCTACATATACTTCTTCCTTTATCGCCCCATGTAGAAATGCGGTCTTCACATCCATTTGATGGAGACTCCATCCTTGCGTAGCGGCAAGGGCTATGATAGATCGAATGGTGGTATATCGGGCCATAGGTGCAAATATGTCATCATAGTCTATGCCTTCCTTTTGAGCGAAACCACGAGCAAAGAATCTTGCCTTGAACTTTTCAGCACTTCCATCAGATCCATGCTTGATCTTGTAGAGCCATTTCGAGGTGACAACTGCTTTGTCCTTCGGTCTTGGAACCACATCCCAGACATCATTCTTCATTATGGACTCATACTCTTCGTGCATAGCATCCTTCCAGACTTGATGCTTTATGGCTTCCTCAAAAGATCCAGGCTCGGATTGTACAATAGTACTCATGGCTGCTAGATACCCTTGGTATCTACTCGGCTTCTTGCTTTCACGAAATGTTCCCCTTGGGGCCATATGTCCCTCGGCATCCTCGAGAGTGTCCCTAAGCCATGATGGTCTCTTCCCTAGTGAAGGGGTTGGATCGATCGGGTTCATCGGTCCTTCAACATCAGGCATCATCTCATCCTTCGGTCCTTCTTGATATCCAGGCCTTGCTTCATGGTCTTCCTTAGATCTCGGAAGATTGACTACTTTCCTCAGGGAAGCATCTTCGTCTGACTACTTTCCTCAGGGAAGCATCTTCGTCAAAAGTGACATCGTGGCATATATCCACTTCCCTTTGACCAGGCACATAGACTCTATAGGCCTTCGAAGTTTTGCTATAGCCCACAAACCTTCCCTTCGTCCCAGAAGAAGCATTCAGCTTGCTCCTATTCTCTTTCAGCACATGAAAATAAACAGGACCTCCAAAAACTCTAAAATGTGAGATGTCAGGTTTCTTTCCAGTGAAAACCTCTTCGGGAGTTTTGGAGTCCAAGGCGAAATGTGGGCATCGGTTTTGTATGTACACAGCCGTGTTCGCAGCTTCTCCCCACATAAACTTCGATAGACCCTGGTCACATAGCATTGCACGGACAGCTTCCACAATGGTCCTGTTCTTTCGTTCAGCAACGCCATTCTACTCAAGAGTATATATAGTTGTGGTCTCCCTCTTAATGCCAGCTTCTTTGCAACAGTTCTTGAACTCGTTCGTGTCATATTTAGTGCCATTATCAGTCTGTCGGATAGCATCTCATGTCATTGCTCCCAATGGACTTCCTCCAACCTGATAGAGTGTATCAATTCTAGACCCAAACGTGATAGCTTCCTTGAAGCTCTTCTTCCACATGCGCACCTTTCCATCCATGAATTCCACAATGAAACCTTTGTCTTACATGGCCAATATAGACACAAGGTTCTTCTTCAAATTTGGTACATAGAGTACATCCTGCAAGCGGAGGACTTGACCTTGAGACAAGTGGAGGGTCACAGTCCCTGTCCCTTTCACAGGATATGTGGCATTATCTCCAAGGACAATTTTCAGATTAGTGTCCTTCTCAACCATATCAGAGAGTGCTTCTTTGAACCCAGTGATGTGCCTTGAGGCACCACTATCTATCAACCAGACATCCATAGTGTCGAGTGGAGATGCAACGAAGAGGGCAGATACAAGAATGTATTCATTTCTTTTACCAACAATATTTGATTCCTCATACCTTCGATTGTTGTTTTTGTCATCGCCATCGAGAGAATCCTTCTTGAAAGGACATTCTCTAGCATAGTGACCAAGCCTATGACAACTGAAACACTTGCCCTTCTTTCCTTGGGCCCCTGGTTTTCCTTTGTTCTTTGGACCACCAAAGTTCTTCTTTCTAGAATGAGCAGTGTAGGAAGCATTTCCTTCATTTTCATACTCCTTCATTCTTGATTCTTCTTGAACGCATCTCGACAGTACTTCATCAAAGTCAGGTATCACATTATTATTTAGAATGGTAGTGTTGAACACATGCCATTCAGATGGGAGCCCTCCAAGTGCGGTGAGTACCATCTCTCGATCAGCTATTGTCTCCCCAATAGCCAACAGATTGTTCCTCATATCGGTCAGCTTCAGAAAATATGATTGAACAGACTCATCCCTGCCTTTCCTTAAGATTCTTCAATTGATTCTTGTAGATTAGGACTTGATTCGCATTGTTGGCCTTGAACAAGTTGACCAACTTATCATACATCTCTTTGGATGAGCCCAACTCAGAGATGTAGGCAACCAGACTCTTGTGAATTGAGTCCCTGCTCATTAGCTTTGCTTTGATCTCCCCCTTCTTGTACTTAGTTTTGGCGGCAGCAGTTGCAGTTGATGGAGGCTCTTGGATTTTACCCTGCACATAGTCCATGGCATCTTCGTCTTCCAACATAAGATCCAATGTCATCTTCCAAGCATGGAAGTCAGCCTTCCTAGTCAATTTGTCATCAGCCTTGAAGCCATTGTAGTTTGAGGAACCCATCCTCTTCTTCGGTGATTGCTACAAATTAGGAATTTGTCTTCACCTCAACTCTGATACCATGTAAATTTATGTAGATGTTCTATGCTTGATGCAACTTTACTTTCACTACAACAATCACATAAACAATCAAGTAAAGTGTTGATAGAACATACCAGTAGATCAACAGAAGACAAACCATAAACAGATAAATGTGTTGGTGCGTTACGGCGATCAACAGGATGCTTCAAGCAGCAAAGTCTCCTTGGTCAGCCAACCCAGCATGTGTCACAACAACCCTCAAAACAGCAACACGATGAACTCAAAGTCAACCCCAGAAAAGTCAACGCAAAACAGCAACAACAGCACCAGCACCAGCACCAGCAACAATAGCAGCACCAACAGCACCACCAGCAGCAACAACAACAGCAGTACCAGCAGCAATAGCAGCAGAATTCGCTTCGTCCTTCTTTTCCACGTGTGAACCAAAAACTGCCTCCAAGGAGCTCGAACCAATCAGAAGAGGAGAGATGATGTGTGAGGATGACATGACTGAAATGTCCTCCAACGTTGACTCTATTTATATCAATCACTGAGGGTGTGTGACACATTTGCTAGGAGTGTAAAACCTTAAAGCCGACCTGCACATATTTTGAAAGTATTAAAAATAAATTCAAAATAAATGTTCTGCTCATCAGATCAAGATGATCTTTAGATCAATCTTGCACCTCTCCAAAAGAGCAACCCAATAAAAATATTGGTGTCTTCAACTGAGCATCACAACATGGAGTTTGGACCTAGATGTCCAATTATAACACAAATATTGCGGCTTTAGTGGAGAATGGGGCCCATTTGGAGGAAACTGTGGCCCACATGGAACCTACGCAATCTTTGGAGCGAAATGAAGGCTGGAGGTAATCATGGGGCCCACAGAAACATTGGAGGGACTTGGACAAAAACAGTGTGGGAGGCTCATGTGAGGCATTCATTCATATTTTCAGAAATTATCTATTAACAGAGCATGCTTGAGCAGTGAGCCAAGTCTGCATGTGTTGTTCAGCACACGAGTGTTTCCGAGGGGAGATCCCAGCCTTTGCTTCGGTGGACTTTGAGTGCCATCCCAAGGATTGTTCCATCTTGGTCCAATTCAGTTCAGCAGTAGAGAGCCCATACCACAACGCAAAGACTTCCTCAGCAGCGAAGAGGTAATCACAGTAGCGCAGAGGTTGCGCAGTCACTTGAGGTAGTCACTCCGGGAGTTGAGGAGTGAAGGGAGATTTTGGAGGAGATTTGGTCGGAAGGCTTGGGAAGCCTTCTAAAAGGGATTTTAGGCATTTTGGTGGCTTCCAGCAGCAGAATCATCAGGAGAACCGAATTGCCCAACAGTAGAGGCATCCAAGCCCAAGAGGGCCAATTTCCAAGGTCAAGCTTTGTCCAAACCCTTCAAGGGTTATTCTAGGTTTGTTAAGTAGAGGCCGAGATTAATTTCCCGGAATTGTCTGAGCAGCGTAGCAGGCCCTAGCAGCAGATCATTCCAGGCAGTAGCACCATTTCTAGGCATTTCCAGCGCAGAGTTACAGCCACACAAAGCAGAGTGATAGAGGGTATCTGACACTACATTTTTGGGCTTCTCTAGCTTGCCTTGAGAAAGCCCAAGTGCATTCTTTCCAACACCTAATTTGTACACCTGTTCATATTAATAAAATGGCTCAGCGACGCAGTTTTGATTGTTAATTGGTGTTTTGATGTGTGTGTTTATTTTCTGTGTTTTTTCATGTCTATGTGTGCCTATTATTTACTGTAAATTCTTCTTAGGGATATTACAGTGGTATCAGAGCTCATAGACTTGGCTCAGCCTGTGGGAGCAGCGCAATCTATGACACTGGAATACAAGTAGAATGTGACATACCGGAGGCAGAGGTACAGGAGTAGAGAAAGAGAGTTAGAAATCACTCCAAACCCTGTGACCATTGAACCAGGGGTTGTGGAGACAAGAATAGGGGACATAGAAGGGCAGAATAAGAGCAAGGAGGAGGAGTTCGCTCACCTCCTACTAAAGGTAGTGCAAGACCTTTTAAAGAACACTGAGGAGATGGATCACCAAAATAACAATGGTAGCAAAGGTAATGGAATCCAAGGGGATTTCTAGGTGGGCGAAGGATCTGGCACCTCGCAGCAACAGGCATCACTTAACCCTAATATGCCTACCATACCATACACACCCCCATGCTCTACCATTCCTGCGTTCGTAGTTTTAGGAGGGGGAGGACAACAGGAGCAGGAGGAAGCACACTATGGAGAGTACTTCCTGGAGTACTAGTCCTATGGCTCGGAGTTTGGGAGGACCATTACTTTCAAATATTTTTGTCAGCTGAAGAGCACCAACAAACCCAAGGGACAGACTGGCAGAGGCTACACGTAAGGGACTAATTAACAGCCTAAGTTGCACGAAACGGGGAAACGGAAACGAATTTCCGAAACAAGAAGCGATACAAAACGCGACCTCCCCAAATTTTGGAAACAGGGAAACGAAAAAAAAAAAAAAATATATATATATATATATATATATATTATAATTTAAATTTATATTAGAATTTAAGAAATTTAAGAAATGTTATGTGAAATCATAAAATATACATGATAAATTCAAAGCATAAACTATTACAAGTTACAACGAATTTACTCATGAATGATAACAGACACATAATGAAAATAGCAACATCGGAATATCCAAAACCAGCCTTTATTATATATCAAAACCTCAAAATCAGCCTTTATTATAAATATGAGGTTGCAAGTACAATAAAGTCAAAAGACTAATACTCATTATCAAAATCCTCATCAAATATAGCAGCAGAAGCATGCTTAGCAATGGATGGTGTAGCTGAAGAAGATGTTTGGCCAATTCCACTTATATGATCCTGGTCCTCAATATTCAAGGCAGCAAGAGAGAGATCCAAATCAAGATTTTTTGGATCCACATCCCATTCTTTAGAAGGACCATTGTCATATTCGGGACCCCTACGAGATGTAAGGCGAAGGTTGGAGTGCACATAAACAAGATCCTTTGCCTTCTATGAGCCCAACCTGTTGTGCTTCACAGAATGAATAAAACCATAGGTGCTCCAATTCCTTTCTGCTATTGAAGAGCTTGTCACTCGTGAAAGGAGGCAAATGGCAAGGTTTTGCAAATGTACACCATTTGGTCCATGACAAATCCACCACCTAACTGGATTCATGGGGCTTCTCTCCTCCAAAGATGATATATCTGAATAATCATCTATTCCTGCAGCAAAACTAGCAAATTCTTCCTTCACCTCCCTGTGTAGATGAACTAGAAAAATTCTCATAAGGGCTTTTTTCACCTCATTAGCCACCTCTCTATCCTTATGGGGAGCCTTCCTCTTCCCATTACTTTGAGCAATAAGTTTTTCATCATAAAATTTTGGGTTCAAGGCATGTGCTAAAGTGTGCAATGGACTGTTGAAATTGTTCCACCTATCAACAATGATTTTCTTGATTAATCCAGCAAAATGATCATCTACAAACAAAAGTTGTGGAGACTCTTGTGAAATGATATCCATAGTTTTCTCAACCATGGAATCCATGCCATCATATACCTCTCCTAAGAAAGGTTGGTCAGTGTCAGCATTCCAAAGAAGCTCAAATGCAGGGGTTGTGAACATTAGCAAGGAATCCATCTTGCTCCAACAATCCTCATCAAGGCACAATCTACGCATCGTATAACCCCGCTCTGAATCTGCCTGTCTCCTCCACTTGACCCAAAGTTGACTCACCACCATAGACACTAATGCTTGCTTAACCTCAACAAGGCGGCACAACATTATGAAGTTTGAGGCATATCTTGTCTCAACAACTTTTAACAACTCCAATTTGGAGTACTCTCGAAATACTGCTCGAGACTGGTGGTGGTTGGTGATGAATTTAACAATCTCCCTTGCTTCCGCTATGAGTTCCTTTATCCATGGGGCTTTATTGTCAAACTCCTCTACGATCATATTCAGATTATGGACAATGCAGGGTGTCCAAAAGATGTGGTCATACCTCCCCTCAATAATCAAACCTGCAACTTTGCATATTGGTGCATTCTCCGTGATAACTTGCACCACCCTGTTAGGACCTACTTGTTCAATAGATTTGATAATAACATCAGCAATGAATTGTGCATCTTTTACCTCTCCTGAGTAGGACCTACTTGTTCAATAGATTTGATAATAACATCAGCAATGAATTGTGCATCTTTTACCTCTCCTGAGTAGTCTTCTGCCTTTAAAAACATTGCGCCTTTTGGTGAAGTGGCAATGATATTTATTAATGGTCTACGCCTTGTATCTGTCCATCCATCTAATACTATGGCAACCCCAGAACTACTCCAAGAAGAACGAATTAGTGATAAGACATCCTCCACAAGACCTTTCTCATTTTTGAGAAGCTGAGTTCTAACTTTCTCATAGTTGAGCCCCTTGTACCCTTGAGGAGCTTTGTTAACTTCCCTTATCATATCTTGCTAGTAAGGAGAGCGAACAACATTGAATTGGATACCACAAGCGTAGATGCACCTAGCCACTCTGGAATCAGCTTCTTCTCTTGCTTGCACATTCACCAGCTTAGCAATTATGTTATCTTGAACTATAGGATGCTTCTCTGGATGGTGGTTGCTCTGGTTGTTGAGTGCCTCTCCTCTTCCTTGCTTCAACTACAATCCTTGGCTCAATGTTTGCCAAATTTTTAGCTTGACTAAGATCATCATGCTTTCTTTTAATTCCATCAGCCTAATCTTGCTCTCTTTGATATTCCCTCCTCACCACAGGGTCTGATGTTTTTGTGCAACCTGCAATCGCCTGTCCTCCTCCATGCAAAAGATGTGCCTTCACTCTTGGGTAAGAGCCCTTGTAAGAATTACTACCAAGATTACATCGCCATTCCCATGAGCCACCACCTCCACATCTTTGTAGCTTCTCAACATGCCTCCAAAGAGGATAATATTCAGCCCTTAGGTTGGCCTTGGGGTTTGAACTTGAACCTCGGATGGAAGCCATTGCTGTAAAAAAAAAAATTAAAAAAACAAATTTGTAAATAAAAAAACGTTTTTTATAATTTTGGTAGCATAAACCCTCGAAAAATAGACAAAACAATGGGAAAAAACCATGAAATTGAATGCTTCTTACCCAAAATGCCAAAAAAAAACAAGAAAAATATGGTTGTAGCTGGGCCAAAAACCAAGAATGTCGTAGCTGGAAACTTCGCACTCCAAATCTGCTTTTGAAATCTCTTTCTCTTGCTATTGAAATCTCCTTTGTTCACAGAAAACATGATTATTTTTTTTTTTATTTTTTTCAGAAGGGAACGAAGTCGAATTTCTTATGTGATCAGAGAATGAGGCGAATTGTCTTCTTATAAGTTTAGAAAGCCATCTAGAAGCATCCAAAAGACAAAATAAACAATTAAAATAATATTAAAAGGCACGCAAACCCAAAAAAAAAAAAAAAAACACAACTTAAAACGCATTTGAGGGAAGGAAACGCAGCCGTACAGCCTGGAAATGCGTTTTCGTTTCATTTTTTGGGTGAAATGTGAGTGGGACCCACGTTTCTTGCAACATAGTTTACAACGTACCATGGGGAGGTTGTTTCTCCCTACTTTTGATGGCTCTTCTAAGAGCTCAGCCAAGGCATGGGTAGAGAAGCTGGATGTTTATTTCCAACTGAACCAGATGACCGAGGGAGAGGCAATCAAGATTGCCACACTGCATCTGGAAGGGGAAGCTCATGACTAGTGGTTCCATGGGTTGACCACACTAGGGCACGCAGGGGTCATAGTGTATGATGAGTTTACCAGGAGGATGCTAGAGCAGTTCGAGAGGAAGGACCCTGCGGAGAATTTTGGGGAGCCGACTAGGCTCAAACAGTCTGGAAATATCTCTGAGTTTCTGAGACTATCTGTGATGGTGCTAGACTTATCAGAGTCCAGGAGGATTTACACGTTCATATAGAGACTGGCAGAGCCATTACAGGGGCTAGTGAGGTCCAACATATCCACTACGCTGCAAGATGCAGTGGGGAGAGCTAGGTACCTACAGGATGCCCTACCCAGAGCTAGGGAACCTCTACCAAACAAACCTGGTTTCCAACAAAGGGGGAGAGATATGAGAGTCCCACCATCGAGAGCCAACCAGGGACGTGAGCAGTTGGATGGGGTCACCCGGAGAGACCTCCGGAGGAAGAAGCTATGCTTCACTTGTCAGGAGCCATGAGAACCAGGCCATAGGTGTGCAACAAGCAAGGCCCATTACATAGAGGTCTTCTCAGACAGTGATGGGGATGAGGAGACATAGTTTGAGGTGGGAGGATATGATAGTGCAACACCTCAGGAGAGAGGACCACCACCACCAGGGGGGAGCCTCATTTGCACCTTCTGGAGGGGTCCTCGCATCACTGCGTGGGGTACCCAAGTTCCTGACTATGAGGATCAGGGGGTCAGTTCAGGGGCAACATGTTGAGAATTTTGGAGGGCTTAAGATTAATTCAAATTCTCTTCTTGATAATTACTTGTGAGCTTGTTGTGTTGCTTATGTCTTCTCTTACTTAATCTTTCATCAAGTCAATTATCAAAAATGCACAAGACACAAATGTTAGGTTTCCTTACGTTACACTTCAGAATTCTATACTGTCATTTATCTGCACTTGCATCCTTCCTTTATCCATATTGTGTTCCGCACTGTAATCTATCTATCCATAAAAAGATCATTGTTTTACGCAATCCATATCATGTCTTATCTGCATTATATTCATTGAATTATCTGCACTATATGTTATACACTTCATATCATTTTTATCTACGTTGTATATCACGTATTATCCGCATTGTATTCATTGAATTATCGCACTGTATATTACGCACTTCATATCATGTTTTATCTGCGTTGTATATCACGTATTATTTGTACCTTTATATCATGTTTTGACCACACTTAGTTTCATGTATTGTCCGCGCTATCTTACAAAGAAAGCCCACACTTTTATCTCTGAGATATCTTATTGCTTGTTCTTCAAATCATGACGGCACATCACATGTATATATATAGCATATCTCTTTTAAGCAAGCCAACCATATAGTTATGAGTTAGACCGACTAGTTTCATGGTGAATGAGGCTGACTAGATCATGATGAATTCCATGCGTTGGAGAGGTATTTCTTCACTGTGTTTAAGGGTTGTCTTCTATCGTTGCATCGAGATTTGTTAGCTTCTTTCACAAGGTCCTGGAGCATACTTAATACAATCTTGCTCATGAAGCCCATGAAGCAAGTAAAATAAAAATACATTTTTATTTACTTTGCCTTCTTCTTTTCATAAATACATATTTACATAGTCAACATGAAGACTGACCTAGTTACACTTTTCAACACTCCCTCTTAACTAGGGAGGTATTCATACAGGTACATGGTCACTTTCAAACTAAAGAATCTCATAAGAAGAATCAGATTGGTAATCAAAACTGTATAGCATCATATCAACCAGCATTGTCCTAGTGCAAGGCCTTGACTAACAGCCCCATCTCTCAAAGAGACAATGGGCTACAATGCTGGCGAGACACATGACTTATAAACACCTTCGTCATTGTCTCTCCAAGGTACATACTCCACCCGGGTGTTCCCAAAGTATGACCTTCTTGGACTATTCTTCTCTTGGGTAGCTAGCCCTCAAAGAATATCGGTCCTCGACTACTATTATCTCGAATGCGCTAACACATTCTCAAAGAGTATCGAATGCCAGATGATTACCCAATCCTCCCTTCTGTCTTCCCAAGACCAGAATGATGTGTCTATCTCTCCCTCTCAACCAGGGAGTACCTATTCCACAAGGGAATGTACTCATTCCTATACGAGGAATGTACCTAAGCTCATTCTTAGGAATTACCAAGTTTCTTCCAAGTAAGAAACTTATCATCAGGCTCCCTCTTAACCAGGGACCTCTAGCAGCAATGGTGAGACACCCAACTACTCATGAAGAATTCCTGTCCTCGATGTCATGGATTTCGATATTGAGGAGTCTCCAACTTTTAGCTTCATAGGGCACAAATCATCCATCACTTCCATCCCGAGTCATGTCAACTATCAGAGAGTGATTCATCAGACTTCCTTTATCTGGTCTTTCCTTTGAATCATTTCCAAGGATCATACATCCTTTCTCATGATTAGCAACCCTGCACAAATTCATCCAGATAAACATATTCATATTAACGAAAGTTACCTTAGTGATGATCTTTCACCATGACATATTCCTGTAGGCATCGGCATCCTTCATACAGATTAACACATCTCCTAATGATATGTTTTTGCCAAGGGTCTTCATCTTTACCATACTTCCATCAGAGTCTACATATCTTCCCAGGAGATCTTTTAGTCACATCTTCTCGGTCTCCAGATGATCACTACCTCTTGACATGGTTGCATTTCATGATCTCTTCCTTTCTACGCATTCTCCATTCCCAGGAACTTACACATTTTCTAGTTCCTTGTTCATATACAACCACCTCATATTTCATGAGGACATATTATGTTGATTTCATATGTCTTGTGCATTGAGAGATACTTCTCCATATATCATACTTCTAAGTACAGAAGTCCATTACTTGCAACCATATAACATGACATCACAGCATCCAATGTCAGCATATAAATATATATATACCTCCTACCTTTTTCCCTTGAGTCATCCTGTAGCAATTTTTCAAGAATGAAGAGCTTCATTCCCTTGGCTTGTTTCATCAATATGTCATCACATCCCAGAAGTAGGTTTCCATGATGACCCTTGCTCTTGATGACTACTTTCTATTAGTACAGTTTGTCAAAGAGGCTTTCTCGGAGTTGATTCACCAGGAGCTCCTACCATGCTTCGATCGGGATGTTAGATTGCTTCCTATCATATAACCAACATAAATCAATTCCTTATTCATAGGTTTACTTGATTTTCCTTGAACTGGTACCTTGTGATTGGACTGTTAATTCGGATCTTCAAGGCTTGAGACTTCAAGTTCCCTCCAAACTGAATACTTATATCAGTTGTAGATACCTCAGATATTTGGTGGATCAGATATTCCAAGATCCTTTAATGTACTGCTTCACTGTATATACATATCACTGAGAATCCTTCTTTTGAAATCAGAAGTCATGACTATGACTGTGATTTACACTGAAACTCCTTCTCTGAAGTTGATCAAACTTATCTTACTCACATACACTGATTAATATAGAGTTTATACTGCACTTGTTTCTGAGATAGTACCGAGACCTTCTCCTTGAGATGGCATCGAAATCCTTTACTGAGATTTCACCAACACTGTGGTACTGTGGTGAGACTTCATCTCTGTGTCTACACTAAAACCTTTATTGTAGTAGCACCGAAATATTCCCATCGAAAGTGCACCGAAACATACATGTGATAGCACTGAAAAGTAACATCAAAACTATGGTCACTTTGGTCACAGTGGTAACACCGAGCCTCTGTAATTGTCATCCAAATCTCTTCTAGACTTGCATCATGATTGTCGAGACACGGAGATCATCACCATCGAGATAATACCTTTAACGAATTGTAGTTACAATGTTATCAATGAGAACTTACTGCACTGAGACAGAGGTATACTTCATTGTTCCTTCACCGAGTCCCTTCTTCTTTGATGATTGTAATAGAGATCGAGCCCATCACTTTTCTCTATCCGAAAGATATCTGAGATGTTGTCAGTGATCATTTTCTAATAGAATCTGAACTCTCTTACTATGCCAAAGATTCGATTTTTTGTCTTACCCATACAAAACAGAGATATTACCGAATTGTTATCTATACTCCATCATCGAAATTTTAGATGAGATTCGAACCAGTGAACTGTAATATTGTATGTGCCTTTAATCTTGAGGTCTGAGATATAATGCCGGACAGTGAGAATAAGTCACTGTGGTGTACCCGAACCTTCTGTGATCCAAACTAGATTGAGATCACCTAGATCATGTGTTAACTTGACCGAGCTCCTTCTTGAGTGCCTCTTAGATGAGTTGTTGACTATGATCTAATCCTTAAGTGCCACTTATATGCCCTTCTTTGACTGCCACCTTAGCTCTGATACCATGTTGAGAATTTTGGAGGGCTTAAGATTAATACAAATTCTCTTCTTGATAATTACTTGTGCGCTTGCTATGTTGCTTATGTCTTCTCTTAGTTAATCTTTCATCAAGTCAATTATCAAAAATGCACAGGACACAAATGTTAGGCAAAAGTAACACTTTTATTGTGGGAAGGTAAATCTGATCACAGATTTACCTTCCTTACTTTACACTTCAAAATTCCATATTGTCATTTATTTGCACTTGCATCCTTCCTTTATCCGTATTGTGTTCCGCACTATAATCTATCTATCCATAAAAAGATCATCGTTTTACGCACTCCATATCATGTCCTATCCGCATTATATTCATTGAATTATCTGCATTGTATGTTACACACTTCATATCATTTATATTTGTGTTGTATATCACGTATTATCCGAATTGTATTCATTGAATTATAGCATTGTATATTATGCACTTCATATCATGTTTTATTTGCGTTGTATATCACATATTATCCGCACCTTTATATCATGTTTTGACCACACTTAGTTTCATGTATTGTCTGCACTATCTTACAAAGAAAGCCCGTACTTTTATCTCTGAGATATCTGATTGCTTGTTCTTCAAATCATGACGGCACATCACATGTATATATATAGCATATCTCTTTTAAGCAAGCCGACCATATAGTTATGAGTTAGACCGACTAGTTTCATGGTGAACGAGGCCGACTAGATCATGATGAATTCCATGCGTTGGAGAGGTATTTCTTCACTGCGTTTAAGGGTTGTCTTCTATCGTTGCATCGAGGTTTGCTAGATTCTTTCACAAGGTCATGGAGCATACTTAATACAATCTTGCTCATGAAGCCCATGAAGCAAGTACACTAAAAATACATTTTTATTTACTTTGCCTTCTTCTTTTCATAAATACATATTTACATAGTCAACATGAAGACCGACCTAGTTACACTTTTCAACACAACGTGTATCAGTGTCAGTGGACAGTGGGGCTACCCACAACTTTATCGATGCCCAACTGATCCAGAGGAGAGGCATCACCACAGAGGAGTTCGAGGGGTTTTCAATTCTTGTGTCAAATAACAAAACTATGCAGTGCACGCGTTATGTTCTCGCCTTGACTGTGACCATGGGGAACTACTCCATGACAAACCATTTCTTTGTGGGGGATGTACCAGACACCAACGTAGTATTGGGAGTCCAGTGGCTCTATTCACTTGGCAGAATCATCACTAACTGGCAGAAGTTGGAGATGGAGTTTGTAGATACAGCTAGCAAGCCAGTATTGCTGAGGGGTATACACTCCTACCCACCCCAGACAGCCTCAGCCCACAGGATGGAGGCTGACTTGAGGCACGGAGATGTTGAATGGCTTGTAGAGTTGAGGATTTCAGAGGCTGGGGGCGTGGCCAAGCCACCACATCCAGAGATTCAAGCCATCCTTGACAGGTACCCTATAGTATTTGGAGATATATCATCGGGTCAACCACATGACCGAGGGTTTGAGCATACCAAAGAGTTGGAGTCGAGGGTACACGCTATGATCACTACTCCCTATAGGCATCCCAAGGCCTATCAGGATGAGATAGAGAGAGTCATCCATGAGCTCTTGGCATCAGGGCACATTAGGCCCAGCTCTAGCCCATTTGCTTCATCAGTTGTTCTGTTGAAGAAAAAGGACGGGTCCCTTTGCATGTGCATTGATTACAGGCTCCTCAACAAAAAGACCATGAAGAATCGCAACCCCATCCCACGCATTGATGAGCTAATGGATGAGTTGAGGGGAGCCAAGTTCTTCTCGAAGATTGATCTACAGTCGAGGTACCACCAGATTTGGGTGAGGGACACTATGGGCACTTTGAGTTCTTGGTTATGCCCTTTAAGCTAACCAACGCACCGGCCACATTTCAGTCATGCACGAACCACGTATTTCGTGGGGTAGTTGAGGTCTGAGGAAGTTTGTGCTAGTGTTTTTTTATGACATTTTGATCTATAGCCGATCTTGGGAGGAGCACTTTCAGTATGTGGAAGCAGTACTGCATATCCTGAAGGAGAAGCAGTTCTAGCAAAGTTGTCTAAGTGCGAGTTTGGACTGACTGAGATGCTCTATTTGGGACACATCATCGGGGTTGATGGAGTACGTGTGCAAGAGGAGAAGATCAGGGCCATCTCGGATTGGCCAGAGCCCAAGAACGTGACAGAGCTGAGGGGGTTCATGGGAATTTGTACTTAATACCGGAAGTTCGTAAAGGGCTTCTCACAGTTGACAGTGCCCCTTTACAGATCTGAGAAAGAAAGGGGCATTTGCAAGGAGGCTTTTGAGCGCCTCAAACAGGTTGCAGGGACTTCCTGATTTTACTCAGCCTTTCATACTGGAGTGTGATGCATCAGGAGAAGGAATGGGGTGTTGATGCAAGGACGGCACCCCATAGCTTTCGAGAGTCAAAAGCTACTGCCTCACGAGAGGTTGTACCCCATCTACGACAAGTAGATGCTAGCCATTATACATGCAATAGCTAAGTTCATTCAATACTTGGTAGGGAACAGGTTTCGGGTGAGGACTGATCACAACAACCTTAGGTTCTTTTTGGAACAGAAGGAGCTACAGGAAAGGCAATAGAAATGGGTGACCAAGCTCCGGCATATGATTTTGACATAGAGTATGTCAAGGGGAAGCACAACATAGTGGCGGATGCATTGTCTAGGAGGCCAGTTTCCCTTTCTTTGATGGGCATTGCTCCAGATTGGAGGGTCCGAGACCGGATCTACTTGGTGGCCAACTCCCAACTGCGGGAGAAGATACTACAGGTTGCCAATGACTCACCTCTAGCAAGACATCGGGGGTACACCAAGACATACAGGGCCATCCGAGAGCGATTTGTGTGGAAGGGCCTCAAGGACAATATTCTGCGATATATCTAGCAACATGAGACATCCCAGCAGAACGAGGGTGAGTAGTCACACCCAGCGAGCTTATTGCAGCCTCTTCCTATTCCTGAAGGGAAATGGGAGAGCATCTCGATGGACTTCATTACCAGGTTGCCCACAGTACAGGGCAAGGACTGCATCTATGTGGTGGTGGATCGTTTAACGAAGTTTGCACACTTCTTCGCCATCTCGGCCTAGTACACGGCCTCGTAGGTGGCCGAGTTGTTCTTTAGGGAGATTTTTCGGCTACATGGTCTTCCGAAGACCATTGTCAATGACCGAGACAGTCATTTCATGGGAGGATTCTAGCAGGAGTTGTTTCGACTGGTGGGCACAGAGCTCACACCTAGCACAAGCTATCTTTCGCGGATAGACAGACAGACCGAGATAGTTAACAAGTGGCTGGAGGGCTACTTGCATAACTATGTGACCGGGCAGCAATGGGCATGGATACAGTGATTGCACATGGGCGAGTACTGCTACAACACCACGTACCACATGTCCAAAGGTGTCTCCTTTTCTTGCATTGTATGGATATGATGCTTTATCTTTTGCTAACATTATGTTTGGAGACAGCAAGACCCCAAGGGCCAAAGACTGGATACAGGAGATCCAGGACATTTTGAGGGCTCTCGGAGACAACATGAGGATGGCCCGGATGGCCCAAAACCAGCAGAAAATGTATGCAGGTTGAGACCGAGTTGAGAGACAGTTTGAAGTCGGGGACCTTGTTTTCCTTAGACTTCAACCGTACAGGTAGTCTACACTGAAGCAAAAGGGGGCCAAGAAGCTCAAGCCCCGCTTTTACAAGCCATACCCAGTCACTCGAAAAGTTGGGGAGGTGGCCTACGAGTTGGAGCTACTTCTGGGGAGCCCGGTGCACAACATTTTCCATGTGTCTTTCCTGAAAAAGGCATTGGTATAGCAAGTTACAGCAACCATTGAGCTACCCCCTATGGATGATGAGGAGCATTTGGTGCTACAGCCCAAGGCCATATTGGATTCCAGGGAAAGAATATTGAGGAACAGGGTGATCAAGGAATTCTTGATCAGATGGAGGAACTTACCAGATGAGGATGCTACTTGGGAAGGGGAGCAGATACTTCAGCATCCCTCATTGCAGTTGCTTTAGGACAAGCAACATCTTGGCAGGGAGAACTGTAATATTCCTGCTTAGCAATTCTGCTAAGTAGAAATATTATTTTTTGTCATTTTTGCTACTACTACGATTTTGACTTAGTGTAAGTGGGTTTGGAGACCCCATAATTAACCTGAGCCCCAAAACATTAGCCTGGGGCCAAATATTGCGACTTTAGTGGAGAATGGGGCTCATTTGAAGTAAATTATGGCCCACAGGGAGCCTACGCAGTCATTGGAGCGGAATGGAGGCTGGAAGTACAAATGTGGCCCACAAAAACGTCGGAGGGACTTGGACAAAAACAGCGTGGGAGGCTCATTTCAAGCATTCATTCATCTTTTCAGAAATTGCCTATTAACAAAGCACGCTTGTGCAGTAAGCCAAGTCTGCATGTATTGTTCAGCACACGGGTGCTTCCGAGCAGTGATCCCAGCCTTTGCTTCGGTGGACTTCGAGTGTCAGCCCAAGTAAGGTGTTCCATCTTGGTACGATTCAGTTCAGTAGTAGAGAGCCCATACCACAGCACAGAGGTAGCACAGTCGCTTGAGGGAGTCACTCAAAGAGTTGAGAAGTGAAGGGAGATTTTGGAGGAGATTTGGTGCCCTCTAACAGGGATTTTAGGCATTTTGGTGGTAGCTTCCAGCAACAGAATCATCAGGAGGACTGAATTGCCCAACAGTAGAGGCATCCAAGCCCAAGAGGGCCAAGTTCCTGGGTCAAGCTTTGGTCAACCCTTCATGCGTTATTCTGGGTTTATTGAGTAGAGGCCGAGATTAATTTCCCGGAATTTTCTGAGCAGCGTAGCAGTCCCTAGCAGCAGATCATTCCAGACAGCAGCACCATTTATGGGCATTTCCAGCACAGAGCTACAGCCACACAGAGCAGAGTGATAGAGTGTGTCTGGCACTACATTTTTGGGCTTCTCTAGCTTGCCTTGAGCAAGCCCAAGTGCATTCTTTCCAGCACCTAATTTGGACATCTCTTCTAATTAATAAAATGGCTCAGCAGCGTAGTTTTGATGGTTAATTGGTGTTCTAATGTGTGTGTTTATTTTCTGTGCATTTTCATGTCTATGTGTGCTTGTTATTTACTGTAAATTACATGCAATTACTACAAAGCGTCTAGAACAAGAAAATTTAACTAGGCGATGAAATATTTCTAATTAATTTACCTTTAGCACTATTTGATTTTGGCATACAAAATCTACAATAAAGCAATCCATAACATTTACATATTTGGTTTATCATCATTTATCAGCGGAATTTTAGAAGTTAAGAGGAGAACATGTTTAAATATCAGTTCCTACATCTATAATTTAGATAAAAAAAATTGTCACAACTGAAAATCTTAAAACAATGGTTAGCATTACATCCATGTAAGAAAGGAAGACACTTATATTGAAGAAGCCTCAAAGGCATCTCACTCACATTACCATATATGCATGCTAACAGAAAATTCTGCAGTACCACAGTAGTATTAAAACTAAAAATTTAAAACCACTGTTCTCATTATTGGCACATGAATTTTGCATTGGACTAAAGCAATTTGTATAGAGAAAATCATGCCCACACTCGTACTTTTTCAGCAATTTCTTCCCAGCCTCCCCCCTTTTGATCCTATCAGTTCCTCGCTTTCCTCCTTGCAGCCACAATATGAAGACAAAGAAAAGCACTTAGAAAGAGAGCATATAAATATTTCATATTTTAAAATGCACTTTCAAAACTCAAATCTTATTGTTCCTATCCATACTAAAAGAGAAGCATCTAGTATAGCCGTGCTATAATGGAATCTTTTTCAGAGAATGCTAGTACCCAATAATATGAATTTGGCAGAGAAATAAGTAAAATGGTAGTGGCAGACAGGAATATAATGTACAGAATATATCTATGGTGTTGGCTAAAAAGTATATTAAGCACGCTATATATACAGGTAGATAGGTAGATAGATAGTGTTGCAGAAATTGTTAAGTAACTGGTGAGTTCTACCCAATCACTGGCCCAAAAACTGTCAATTTTTTACAGCCTTCAAAAAATAGCATTTCTTTGGAAGCACAATCACAGAACAGCAATTTTTTTGTCAAAAGTAGTAGTTGCAGCAGAAAAGCCACTTAAAAGATAACATTCTTGCATCAACTTTTCACTTAATGTTTGTTGCCCGACAATTATTTTCTGGATGTTTTCAATACAAAGATTTTGGACCCTTATCAGTTATTTGATAAGTCCTTCCTGCAATACTGGCATACAAGAGAGGACTCCCCATCTCTAGCGTGAGATACGATATTATAGCTTCCAGTAGCGTCAACGTTAACTAAACATTTATTGTCTAACAGTTTTCTTGCCAAGTTTTTCCTGAGTCGATAACCTTTGAATCCTTGTTGATTTTCACTGAGTTCAAGTTTCTGAAACACTGGTGTATACGAGAGGACTTAGCTCTAGGGTGAGATAGGATAGTCTAGCAGCCAGTAGCCTCATCTTTGTGAGATTTCTAATATTGTTGCAGTTACTAGTTATTATTCTCTTATCATATTTGATTATTTGTCTTCTGCAATTTATTTGCAGCAAATACAGAATAAAACACTACTGCAACTTCACGGAAAATTAAATGAGCCACAGGAACTGAGAAAATATTGCACACACACAATAATGAACACCGATGCTTTTGGACCAATGTCCCTAGAAAAACCCGTGGGGAAAACCAGTTCTGCAGATGAGTATTTTAATTACTCTTCAGCAAAATTCTGTGATTGAAAAATTACAACTGTTTGCCGCAAATTAGCAAACTTCCAGAAAATTGTTTTTTTCACTTCTGCAAGTCGATTTGACTTTCTGAAGACAACTCAGCCCCTCTTATCCAATTTGTCCCTCCTCTAGAGCCTCGAATTGGTCCCCACGTGCAGCCCTAGCAACTCGGCACCACTTATCCAATTTGTCCCTCCTCTAGAGCCTCGAACTGGTCCACACGTGCGGCCCTAGCAACTCGGCCCTCTTTGGCAACTCACATTAGTTGGGAAAACCACCTTGGCCTCCACTGGAATTAGACTTCTACTGGCAAACTCGGCTTCCTCTGAGCAAATTGATCTCTCTGGCAATTTTCTCCTTGATCCGGCAACTTCGCCTCTCTTAGTCAATTCGCACTGGTGGAAACTTGACCTCTCTCTGCAAATAAAATCAATCTCTCTCTAACTCTGAGAAACTGGAACTCGCGGTCAAGAATTTTCTCTAGCAACTTTGTCTTCAAGCATTGTTGATCTCGATCTACTAGTGCCCTCACACTAACACTACGCCCTTACTATCACTGCAAATTTGTGTCTCTGACATGTTCCCCAAATGCCCATTGATTCCTCTTATGATCTCTCATTGAGCAACCAACGGCCATGATCTAATCTCAATCAATGGCTAAGATCATCTTGACCCATCACATGACTTTTCTAGAAGTCAATAGAGGAAAATCGATTTACCTCAATTAATCCCGATTAATTAAGCCATTTCCCTAAGTTAGGAAAATTAAAAAACTAGGTCATTAATTTTAATCAAGGTACTTTTCCTTAGAAAATATTTTTGAGTATTAGAGAATTAATCCACGATGTCCCTTAGCCTCATAGACACCATTTGAGACTAGAACACCTGTCTGAGCAACATAAACTAACACTCCCTTTTAGCGAGGAATTTGTTCTGCATAAAACCCATCTTGCCACTGAAGAAAACGAATCTCGCCTTCCCCAAAGACTTCATCAGTATATCTGCTACCTACTCATCTATGGGTATATACTATCATTGAACAATCTTGCCATGTACACAATCCCTGATGAAGTGGTACATGATGTCTATATGCTTGGACCTGTTGTGAAACACCCAATTCTCTGACAGCCTAATGCAACAGTGATTGTCGCAGTGTATCAATGTCGTCTCAACCCGCTGACCAAACAAGGCTACTAATAGTTTTCAAAGCCATATGGCCTCGCATGTGCCATGCTCACTGCTATGTACTCTACCTCTGCAAAACTCAGTGTCACATACTTTTGCTTCCGACCATACCAAGAAACAACTCTTGATCCCATGTTGAAGCATTGTTTTAAAATTGGGCCAGTCTGACTCGCAATCGGCCTGGTTGACCGAGCCATACCCTCGCCCGGACCAACAAGGTCAATTATCTGGTTCGGTGGTCGATTCGTTACCGAACCAACCGAGTTGGTCACTGATTTGGTCGATTCAATAACGGATCGATAAGACCAACTGAGCCCAACTTAAACTAGCTGGTCTCGACAGCAAGAAAAAAGGCAAGCTCGGCGAACTTGAAATCAATTTTTTTTTGTTTAAACTATTTCCTAGCCCCTCTACCCTTCTACCACACCTATGAAGGTGACCCAACCCCCTCATATTTCCTCACAACTATCTCGTTGCATTTATTTGAGCATTTGTGAGGATTTTGTGAGGAGTTTGTGAGCAGTGGGAGTTGGTTTTGGAAGCAGCATTAAGGAGGTTCAGCATTGGTTATGTGTTTTTGTTCTGATCTCTATATATTACATGTATTGGATAGTGCACTCGGTGCCATTTTGATATAATAGATATATTCATTAGCGTGCTTTGATCAAGTGTTGTCTTCTCTCTATTATTCTAATGCTTTGAGTTTGAAAACATGAATGAAAATCTTTAAAAATATGATTTTTCATTCAAATTAAATATTTAATGTACCTTTTACAAAGACTGAGTGACTCAAATCAACTAGTCTGAGTCGATACCGAGTCGGAGTTGACCCTCGGTCGGTTCCAAGTCTGAATCTAAGTTTTAAAACTATGTGTTGAAGTAGCACCCTGAAGTGCTCTTCCAATCCACTGTATTACTTGCCCAGTTTACATTAGTATAGCCAACCAACCTGACACTGTCACCTCGAGCATATCTAATCCCATACTCGAAAGTGTTGTGCAAATACCTCAACACGTGTTTTGTTGTTGTCCAATGCACTCTCTTTGGTTCCACCATGAACTGACAAGGAGTGTTTACTGCATAGGATATTTCTAGCCTGGTGTTGACCAAATACATGAGAGAGCCAATAAACTACCTATATAAGGTGGGGTTTACATCCATCTTCGTGAATGCATCTACCTTCCTCCAATTCGTGATAATGGGTGTAGACATGGTTTTGCAATCCGTGATCCTGAACCTCAGGATCTCGATGCAGTATTTCCCTTGTCCAAGGAAAATCTCCCCATTTGTCTGCCACACTTTCGTGCCTAGCAAGTAGTGCATAAGCCCCAAATCCTTCATCTCGAACTCTGTTGCAAGGTCCCTCTTACACTCCTCTCTAAGCACTAATGAACCTATCAGAAACAAGTCGTCTATGTACAAGACAAGAATGAGGACCTCACCCCCAACCACCAAGTAGTAGAGGTTCACATCCGCCTCACTCTTCACGAAGCCCATTCCATGCATGTATCTATCAATGCGCTCATACACCCTAGGAGCCCGCTTGAGCCTATACAATGCTCTCTTCAGCCTGCACACATGGGTCACTCTGCTCTGTGCTACAAATCCCTCTCATTGTTCAATGTACACTTCCTTCTCCAGTTCACCATTTAGGAACGTCGCCTTGACATACATCTAATGGATCTACCATCCCATCATTGATGTTAATGATATCACAACCTTGATAGAAATATACATGACCATAGGAGCGAGTGTCTCCTCATAGTTTATTCTCTCCTTCTGAGAGAACCCCTTGGTCAAGAACCATGCCTTGTATTTCTCAATGTTTCCATTTGCACTGTCCTTGATTTTGAATATCAAGCGTGATCCAATTACCACCCTATCTATCAGTCTAAGTACAACCTCCCACACATCGTTCTGCATGATTGAGGTATACTCCTCAACCATTGCATCTTGCCACACATGTTGTCGTGCAACCTCCTAATAGCTGGAAGGCTCGCTATCTACCAAATGAATCACCAACGCCATGTAGCCAGTGTACCTTTGGTTGTCTTTGCTGCCTACTTCATGTCCTAGGAGTTCCCACAAACTCCTGAGCATCCCTGAGTGTTTGTTGAACCGCACGGTTCCTCCTGCCAACTGTAGAAGATGGAATATTCACCTCTTTGTCCTCCTAATGCATCTCCCTGATCTGTTGCTCCATACTCTATGAAGTCTTAGGAACACTTGCACCTGAGCTATTGCTCGTACTAGTCATTGTACTTGTGCTCTGTTGCCCCTGGTCCTGCTGCTAAAACCTAAAAGCTTTTGCTAGTTTTTCACTCTAATTATCAGTTGTTGGCAAATCTCTAGATCTCCTATATGCCTTGTCCTCTAGGAATTGACATCTCGTTTGACTGTAATTTGTCGAGCCCCTGGAATGAAAATTCAATATGCCTTAGAGGTCTCGCTATACCCCACAAAGTACCCCCTCTCTACAATTTGATCTAGCTTTGAACGTGTGTCTCCTAGAATATGACAATATGCCATCCTGCCAAATATCCTAAAATCAATGACATCGGGCATCTTCCTTGTGAATGACTCTTTTGGTGTCAACTTGCCCAACGCTCTATGTGGAACCCTGCTCTGTATGTAAATTGTTGTATTGCATGCCTCTTCCCATAAGTAGAGTGGTAGATCCTAGTCATACAACAACACTTTTGTTGCCTCTGATATAGAACGGTTCTTCCTCTCAACAACCCCATTCTGTTGCGGGTTGTAAGGAACCGTCCACTCTCTCTCAATTCCTGCCCTAGTACAAGTTCTATGCAGAAACTTAAAAATTCTTTGTAGAAACTTGAAAGTTCTATGCAGAAAATTGTTGAAAGTACTTTGTAGAAAAATGAATGTACTTCGCAGAAAAATGAATGTTCTATGTTGTTACAACTACTTAGAATGCAGATTTCTTCTTCAAAACTTTTCAGATCAGCAAATGTAGATAGAACATAAACTTAAGGATCATATGAAGACAGTCAAGCACAAATATGAGACGCTGAGATTTAGGTGCAATGACTAGGGCAAAACCCCTCAAGGGGGAAAACCCAAATGAAGACACCAATGTCTGATCAATTTGAAACTAAAGTGCTCTTGCTTTTTGCTTGAAGATCTCCTCCTTCTCTTGATCAGATCTTGTCCTTCACACTTGCTCCAGCTCTTCCCTTGCTCTTGCTCTCACACTTCTCTTGCACACACTCAACACTTGCTCTCCTTCACAATGAACATGCTACTCTCAACTCTCACTTGCTCTTTCTTAAATAGATGAAAAAGGAGAGGAGTTACAAAATGAATTCATGCCTTGAGCCAACAATAGGAGAATCGAATTCCATGAGAGAGGAGTTACTTGAGAAGTGTAACTCATCCCAAGAATAGAGAGAGAGGTACACTTGTCATTAGAAGTTACAATTCGAACTAGGGAGAAAGAGAGTTACATTTAGACATGAGAGAATATTTGGTGAGATTTACAAATCGAATTGAGTGAGATAGTTATGCATTTAAAGAAGAGTTACACTCCTGCCATACAACGAATTAGTGAGGTAGATTTAAAAGTGCATTTAATGAACGGTTACACTCCTGCCATACATCGAATTAGTGAGGGAGAGTTACTTTCTCTAAGTGTGGAGTTACTATTTTATTCCAAGAGAGAAGTTCGATTTGCCAAGTAAGAGATTCTCAATTTAATTGACTTATTCCATGAGACTATTGAGAATTTGTCTTTATTAATCCATTAAAGTTGAATGACTTTAGACTATTTTATATATAATAGTATCATAATAATAATAATACTAGTAAGGCTTGATTTGTACAATCATGATTGATTTGACTTTAAAGTGGATTCCATATGTCGAGATCATCCTTGATCATTTAGACATGAATTTCTATTTTTGGAAAGGCACTTCCAAATTGAGATGTGACTTACTATTTTTGAAAACTCATATTAGACTTGTAAGAAATGAAAATTTATTATAGGTGGTTCAAACAAAACTAAAAGATATGATTTCTTCTGAGAGAAATTCATTTTTGAGCTGCCAAATTTTAACAATTTTTACCTTGGGAAACCCACCCCTATGAGAAAACCCAACAATATTTTCTTGAGGAGAAATTGTCTTTTCAACAAGGTTTACAAAACATAAATTTGTCTAGAAATTAGTGCCAATATACAAGTCAAAATACTAGTCAAACTTGGTCAAACATTTGTTGGTCAATGTTGGTCAAACAAGTCAAACACTCAGAAGTCAAGGTTGTTCAAGTTGCAACCTGCAGTGAAATTTGGCCCTGTGGTCAATGGTCTACAATCAAACTGCAGTTGGTCAAACCCTCGCACGTGTGACCTTCTTTTGGGCAACTCTCAATCAAACAGATGTGTTCAAACTTGGCCTGGTCAATGGTTTGGTCAAACACGACATGATCAACGATCTGGTCAAACTCGACATGATCAACGATCTAACTCAAACTTGGCCTAGTCAAACTCAGCCTTCTTCCTCACACATGCGCCCTCCAAAAAACAATGATAGAATGATGAAGAGAGATGAAATATGATCCTCCAAAACAGATTTCTCCTTAGCTAAAAGTTTCTCCTCCACTAGAAAAGATAAATTGAGCTTGCTATGTTGATAATTTGTCTCTCACATGCTCTTTTGTTTATATAGAGCTCTAATGTTGAGTGGAGACCCATCAAGTGACACCTCATCACAAGAAACCCCTTCCTTCACTAATGGAGCCTACATCATAACTCAACATTATACTTGAATTGTTTATTCCACTAATGGGTAAAAACCCCATTAGATAAAGAAATCAAACCTAATCTATAAAGAATAGATCACTCCATCCCGAAGCAAGCAATGTGAGCATCATGGGCCAATCTCCCATAGCCAAATCAGCATGGCCCCATGGGAAAATTATTGGCCTTGGGCCATTCACCCCTAGCCAAATCAACATGGCGCCATGGGTCAATGTATCATTCTCCCCTGGTCAAATTAGCATGACCCCATGGGAGAATGTTTGCCTGATGTTGCAAAAACATTAACAATCCTCCTGAGTGAGCGAAACATTTTGCATCACACCAAGCTTGTCTCTGAGGTATACAAATTTCCCCTTAGATAGAGACTTGGTCAGAATATATGTAATTTGCTCGTCTATGGATATGTACTGGATCTTCACTACTACCTTTTGTAACATGTCTTGGATGAAGTGATATTTGATCTCAATGTGCTTGAACCTGTCATGAAATATTGGATTCTCCGAAAGCTTGAGACAACTTGGAATATCACAATATATAAAAGTCAACTCTTGCACCTGATCAAATATCCTTGCAAGTAGCTTTTGAGGCCATACTAATTCCTGACTTGCGGAACTGGTTGCAATATAATTTGTTTCTACTGTACTGAGTGCAACAGGAGTCTGCTTCCTACTAAACAAGGATATCAAAGTTGATCCCAAGTCGAAGCAACATCTTGAGGTGCTCTTTCGATACACTACATTGTTGGCCCAATCAAAATCAGCATATCCTTGCAGCCTCACTTCAACACCTGAGGCATATCTCAGACCATATCCACGCAAGTACTTCAACACATACTTTGCTGCAACCCAATGTACATGCATCAACTCAACCATAAATTGGCTTAGGGTGCTCACTGCAAAGCAAATATTTGGCCTAATGTTAACCAGAAAAATCAAGGATCCAAACAACTATCTATACATAGTGGGATCCCCCAAATCTGAATATGAAGCGAAACCACTTAGATTCTTGAGATTGGTCAACATAGGTGTAGCCATGAATTTACAATCCATCATACCGAATCTCCTCAAGATCTAAATTGTGTACTTCCCTTGTCCAAGGAAGATCTATCCAGGTCTCTGCCACACCTACATGTTGAAAAATGTAACTAGCATCGGTCTACATATTGACTATGTAATTATGTATTTACGTAAAGAAGAAGACAAAGATAATAAAATGTATTTTTGTTGTACTTGCTTCATGGGTTTCATGAGCAAGATTTTATTATAGGTTAATAGGCTTCTTCTTGATGTCTATTAGGGTTTTTCTTATGTTTATAAGTGTAATTAAGAGTCATGTATATGAAGTGTCTAGTCTGAAGAATGTGCTCCAAGACCTTGTGGAAGAATGGCTTATGACAGCTCTCATAACAGCCTTCATAAACGTTGGAATAAAAGCTCTTCATGTTGGCCCTTATACAGTGATGAATTCGGCCTTCAAATAGGGTGTAAGGTCGACCTAAAAAGGAGGAACTGTGCCATATATATACACAGGACCTGCGGCTCATTTGACATCAATAGGACTGCGGATTGTTTTGAAGAAGATGCGGACATATATGTGGTTGATGTGGATTTCAAGAAGGACATCTCTGAAGTGAGAAAGATGTGGATTAGTAGATAGATGTTGCAGTCAAAGCCTAAAGTAAAGTTCGGTAATATGTGAGGTGTTCTGACCATACGGGTTGTGTAACACGTCTGGAAGAATTGCGGACATCTCTGTGATAACTACAGCGTGATCATGTCTGGGTTAAATGCGAGCTGAAGCATAGGTGCGGATCTGTTTTGTGAAGCATATTGAGAGTGACAAATGAGAATTAGCATGAAGGAGTTGCGGTCAAACCTGTAATAAATACATTGATATTGAAATGGTGGAATAAGGTCTGTTTTCTATGTGTTATAATGACTATGACTAGAAGCATTCAGATGTCATGCAGTGTGAAGGACTCAGTGGATGATCATGATGTGATGAGAAATTTAAGGGCTATTACAGTATGGAGAAAGGAGGAAGGTAAATCTATGATTTACCTTCCTACTCAGAGTTCATAAAAGAAAGGTTAGTGCAGGTTGGTGAAGAAAAGAAGGATCAGTGTTGAAAAAAGACTTAGAAGCAGTGACAAGGTCTTGGAGGCATTCATAGGTCAAGGGTCTAAGTCTTGGTCATGGTACTTGTCATTTGAAGATCTATAAAAATAATTCCTTTTGGGTTTTCCTCTCCAAGAGGGAGAGGTTTTGCCCTAGCTCGAGAAGCCTAACTTTGTGTCTTTTGTATTTTAGTAATTTTGATGAAAGACTAAATAAGTTAAGAAGAGAAGACATAAGTAAAAGAAGTAATCTCCTAAGTAATTATCAAGTAAGAGAATTTGAATTGATCTCTAGCCCTCTGAATTCTCAACATGGAATCAAAGATAAGGTGTTGAATTCAAGGGCTACTTGACAAGAAGACAACTCCAGGAAGCAAAGATCAAAGTTTGGGTGAAAAGTCAAATCAGTTTGCAAGGAAGACTCTCAAGATATTTTCGAGAAAGATTTTCATCTCATTCAAAGGATCAACTCATCAAGAAAATAATCTTTTCCATCAAAGATTTATATTCAAAAACATTGTTGAAAGAAACATCATCTTTTGAAGATATCCTTTATCATCAAAGATGCAAGAACACCTACATTGGAGATTTCAATCTTAGAAGAAACTCTTGACTTCATCTTCATCATCATCAAGGAAGCTGCAACTCACTCTACTCAAGTAAGTATCTATGACCCTGCTTAAATCTATCAAGATGACTTACTGTAAATAGAGCAACAAATTGGTGAGGTCATCAAACTTCAGTGCTTGGAAGAAGAGGACAGATTTGAATATAATTGAAGATGAAGTTCTGGATTACATCGAAGGATCTACAATTCAATCCTCAAAAGAAGATTCTCCAGCACATGCCAAGTACATGAAAGGAGAAATAAGAGCCCAGAGGATTCTCATAGAATCCATTAAGGACTCACTCATTCCCTATGTATCAAAACTGAAGTCTGCTAAAAAATATATGAGAAACTGGTGGAGCCATTCTCTGTGAGTACTGCAAGAGAAGCAATCTCTCTAAGACAAGCACTATACAAAATGAAATTGTCAAGAGAAGAAGGAATCGCTTCATACTTTATGAGGATTTCTGAAATAAGATATCAACTACAGGAACTATGAGAATTAATTCCTGGCATTGAGATGACTACAGTGATGTTGAATGCTCTACCGAAAGAATGGGTAAACTTCACTTCAAGTTTATACGGGAAGAAAGAAGCAACACCATTCCATGATTTATGGTCTCTATGTAAAATAGAGGAAACTAGATTGAAAGTCAAAGCTGATACAGGATCAAGTGAAGGAAATCAAGCCTTTGCAGCCATATCCAGGGAGAGAGGAAGATTCGGAAAATTTGGTCCTCGGATTAAAAAAAGAAATCTGGACAAAATATGATGCTTTGGATGTAATGAACTTGGGCATTATAAAAGAGATTGTCCTAAATTTGGAAAGGACAAGAGGAAAAGGGAAGCAGCTCGTGTCACAGATATGAGGGAAGAACCTAATGCAAAGAAATCTAAGAAAGAAGAAGCGAGGGATCTCTATTATGATTGAGATCATCTTCTTCTTTAAGTGATTTCTGTTGGTTAGTATGATAGGAAGCAATCTATATTAATAGCATCATGATAGAAGCATGGTAGGGGCTCTTGATGAATTGGATCCTGGAAAACCTCACTAATAACAATATTAATGGAATGCAATCATCAAGATCAAGGGTCATCATGGAAACAGGTGCAGACATTTTCTAATGGAATTCTCTATGAATTCACTAGTTAGAAAGAAAGCAGAAAAGTTTCATCAAAGAATTCTATGCTACAGAATTTTGGGATTAGGATGTGGTGACATATTGATGAAGCAGGTCAATGGAATGAATTTCCTCATTCTAGTAAAATTGCTACAGGATGACTCAAAGAGGAAGTTATCATCCGATAACCAAGAAGATGTGACTGGAATATCTCTTGGAGGATATATAGACTCTGATAGAAGTCTGGTAAAGAAGAAGACCCTTGACAAGACATATCATGAGGAGATGTGTCAATCTAAATAAAGGATGTTGATACCTACAGGAAGATGTCATGGTGAAAGATCATCACTGAGGTAACTTTTGTTTTTTTTAAGTTCATAGATATATGTTTATATGGATGATTTTGTGCAGGGCTGCTAATCATGTGAAAGGATGTAAGATCCTTGGAGATGATTCGAAAGAAAGCAGCATGGCATAAAAGGTGGACCAGATAAGAAAGGCAGATGAATCACTTTCTGGTAGATGACATGACTTATGAATGAAAGTGATGGATGATCTGTGCCCTATGGAGCTAAAGTTGAAGATTCCTCAATATCGAAATCCATGACATCGAGGGTAGGAATTCTTCATGAGCAGCTGGGTGTCTCACCATTGTTGCTGCAGGTCCTTGATTGAGAGTGAGTCTGGTGATAAGTTTCTTACTTGGAAGAAACTGGGTAATTCCTAAGAATGAGCTTAGGTACATTCCTAATACAGGAATGAGTACATTCCCTTGTGGAGTAGGTCCTCCCTAGCTGAGAGGGAGAGATAGACACATCATTCTGGTCTTCACTTGGGAAGACAAAATGGAGGATTGGGTAATCATCTGGCATTCAATACTCTTTGAAAATGTGTTAGGGCATTCAAGATAAGAGTAGTCGGGGACCGATATTCTTTAAGGGCTAGCTACCCAAGAGAAGAATGGTCCAAGAAGGTCATACTTTGGGAACACCCGGGTGGAGTGTGTACCTTGGAGAGACAATGACTCTGTCTATAAGTCATGTGTCTCGCCAGCATTGTTGCCCATTGTCTCGTTGAGAGATGGGGTTGTTAGTTAAGGCCTTGCACTAGGACAATGCTAGTTGATATGATGCTATACAAATGCGATTACCAATCTGATTCTTCTTATGAGATTCTTCAGTTTGAAAGTGACCATGTACCTGTATGAATACCTCCCTAGTTAAGAGGGAGTGTTGAAAAGTGTAACTAGGATCGGTCTTCATATTGACTATGTAATTATGTATTTATGTAAAGAAAAAGACAAAGATAATAAAATGTATTTTTGTTGTACTTACTTCATGGGTTTCATGAGCAAGATTTTATTATAGGTCAATAGACTTCTTCTTGATGTCTATTAGGGTTTTTCTTATGTTTATAAGTGTAATTAAGAGTCATGTATATGAAGTGACTAGTCTGAAGAATGTGCTCCAAGAATTTGTGGAAGAATGGCTTATGACAGCTCTTATAACAGCCCTCATAAACGCTAGAATTAAAGCTCTTCATGTCGGCCCTAATACAGTGATGAATTCGGCCTTCAAATAGGGTGTAAGGTCGACCTAAAAAGGAGGAATTGTGCCATATATGTACACAGGACCTGCAGCTCATTTGACATCAATAGGACTACGGATTGCTCTAAAGAAGATGCGACAATATTTGTGGTTGATGTGGATTTCAGGAAGGACATCTCTGAAGTGAGAAAGATGCAGATTAGTAGATAGATGTTGCGGTCAATGCCTGAAGTAAAGTTTGGTAATACGTGAGATGTTCTGACCATATGGATTGTGGAACAAGTCTGGAAGAATTGCGGACATCCCTGTGATAACTACAATGTGATCAAGTCTACATTAAATGCGAGCTGAAGAGGTGCGGATCTGTTTTGTGAAGCATACTGAAGTGACAAATGCGGATTAGTATGAAGGAGTTGCGGTCAAACCTATAATAAATACATTGATATTCAAATGGTGGAATAAGGTATGTTTTCTATGTGTTATAATGATTGTGACTATAAGCATTCGGATGTCATGATGTGTGAAGGACTAGGTGGATGATCATGCTGTGATGAGAAATTTAAGGGCTATTACAGTATGAAGAAAGGAGGAAGGTAAATCTACCTTCCTACTTACAGTTCATAAAAGAAAGGTCAGTGCAGGTGGTGAAGAAAAGAAGGATCAGCGTTGAAAGAAGACTTAGAAGCAGTGACAAGGTCTTGGAGGCATTCATAGGTCAAGGGTCTAAGTCTTGGTCATGGTACTTGTCATTTGAATATCTATAAGAAAAATTCCTTTCGAGTTTTCCTCTCCAAGAGGGAGAGTGGAGAGAGGTTTTGCCCTAGCTCGAGGAGCCTAACTTTGTATCTCTTGTATTTTGGTAATTGACTTGATGAAAGACTAAATAAGTTAAGAAGAGGAGACATAAGTAAAATAAGTAATCTCACAAGTAATTATCAAGTAAGAGAATTTGAATTAATCTCCAACCCTGTAAATTCTCAACACTACAATCCCAAGAAATAATCCATCAAGTCAATATCCTTCATCTCTAACTTTGAAGCAAACTCCTTCTTGCACCCACAATGAGCCTCTCTGCCCAAGTAAGGAACAGAGCATCAACATACAGCAACATGATCAAAGGATCATCATCAACAACCATGAAGTAAAGGTTGGGATCCGCATCACTCTTGGTGAAGCCCAAACTCATCAAGTATCCATTAATCCTAGAATACCATGCACTAGGTTCTTGCTTAAGCCCGTACAAAGCTTTCTTCAATCTACAAACATGGGACTCCTTCGCATGTATCACAAAGCCCTAAGGTTGCTCTATGTACACTTCCTCCTCAATCACACCATTAAGGAACATGGGCTTTACATTCATCTGATGTAACCTAACCTCCAACCCATAACTGAAGCAAGAGAAACAATAGTCCTGATGGAAGTGTACATGGCAACTGGAGCAAAGTTCTCCACACAGTCCCTCTTCCTCTTTATGGGTGAATGCACTCACCACAAACCTCGCTTTAAACTTCTCGATGTTGCCATCTATTGCATGTTTGATCTTATAGATCCACTTGGAAGTCACGGTAGGCTTCCCCTTTGGTCTTGGAACTATCTCTCGCACATCACTCTTCATGATGGACTGATACCCCTCCATCATGGCATCTTTCCAAACTTGTTGGCCTACTGCCTCCTCATAACTGGAAGGTTTGGAATCAATGATGTGACTCATCAAAGCCATATAGCTCGAGAACCTTTGTGGTCGTCTGCTCTCCCTAAAAGTACCCCTAGGAGTTGCAAGCCTCTCTGCATCCTACAATGTGTCACAAAGCCATGCCAATATCTTCTTGGTCACTACAATATCTTTGGGTGGTCCACTGGCTATGTTGGCTCTACTAACTCCTCCTGATAATCCGAACAATGAACAACAGGATTAGAGGGATCCACATCCTTCGAAGCATCTTGATCCTCACTATCAATCTCCATATGAGACTCTTTAGAGCCCCTGAACGCTTCCTCCTCATCAAAAGTAACATCCCAACTAACCTCAATCTGACGTTGTCCTGAAACATAGACCTTGAAGGCCCTTCGAAGTCTTGTCCTCCAATATCTACTGAGGACTCATGTCCTAAACATAAATTGTCATGTTGGATGCTTTTACCCATAAGAACATGGGAAAATCTTGATCGTGAATCATCACCTTGACAGCCTCCATAGTGGACTTGTTCTTCCTTTCCACAACCCCATTCTGCAGAGGATTATAAGGAACTATCCACTCCTCCTTGATCCCTACTTCCTTGCAAAAATCATTGAAGTCTCTAGAAGTATACTCACCTCAAAATCTTGATCGTATTCCTTGTCTTTCGGGAGAAATCATCAATGAATGTCACAGCGTACAAGCAACCACCCAAAGATGACATTGTCATCGATTTGCATACATTTGAATGCACTAGATCCAAGATCCCCTTAGACCTATTATCATTACTCGAAAAAGATCCCTTGGCATTATGGCCAAGTGCACAACCCTTGCAAACACCCTCATGCTCTGCCTGGAGCTTTGGAAGACCTGTAACCATCCTCCTCAATGCTAGAAAAGCACTGTAATGGAGGTGAGAAAATTTTCGATGCCATAACTCACATGAAATGATATTATCATGCGCCAATGCTTGACCTCAACGTCCTAACAATCTATACAGTCCTCCCTCTCGAACACCAATCACTCATGTTGAGTCTATGTTCGAGCCCTTTAGGCCATTCAAGAACATTTCCATCTACAAATGCAACTTTGTAACCTCTATCCTCCAACGCTGAAATAAAGAGCATGTTCTTCTTTAATCTGGTACAAACAATACATCTCTCATGTCTAGAGAATCTCCGAACTCCAGCTGAAATGATGATATCCCAACTCCTTTTACTGCATACTTGGCATTATCTCCAATTTCCATCTACAATGTTGAGTCCTTCTTTGTCAAATCAATGAGAGAATCTCGTGAACTTGTGATGTGCCTAGAAGCACCATTGTCCACCAACCAAATATCACTATTGTTTGCAATAGTGCCTATAAGAGTGAAGACAAAAAAATATTCCTTACGATGCTCCTCTACAATCTCATCAAGTTTAGATGTCTTTGTCTTCTTCTATGGTAGATGCTCATCATCATCAACAACATTGGCTATTGATGCATGTTGTTCTCCCTTCCTTTCCTTCTGAGGACACTAGGAGGCATAGTGACCAAATGTATGACATCTGAGGCATCTAATCTTTGAAAGTTCCTTCTTCTTCTGATCTTGAACTGGAGCTAATCTTCCACCTGTTTTTTTCTTATCAAAGTTTCTTCTTCCTTTTCCTTTCCTTGCATGAGTTGCAAGGGCTTGAGTTTCTTCATCCTAAAGTCTTTGCAAGTTGTTCTTGGACAATAATTTGGCCTCCTCTTGGACACAATCAATCCAAAGTCGATCAAACTTGAGCAACTCAGCCTGTGCACAAATACCCTGTACAAATGGATCCCATGGAGAAGGAAATCCATTAAGAGTCATTGTAACCAGTTTTGCATCATCAATGGTATTTCCAATGACTCTAAGTTGATCTCTCAATTAGGAGACTCTCATGAGATAAGTGGCAACTCAATTTGATTTAGTCATCATAATACCACGAAGTTGATGCCTCAAGGCTAACTTCCTACTAGTGTTCTTGTTCTCGAACAATCCCATGAAGGCATCATACATCTCTTTGGTAGCCTTCAACTCAGCAAAATGTGGAATCAAACGGTCTTTTATGGAATCGATCAGGATCCTCTTAGCCATTGATTCATTCTTCTTATGCTTGGATTTTTCCTCAGCTCCCTCTGGTTCTAGGACATTTTCCTTCACATGATTTTGAAGCTCATTTTCATCCAAGACAAAGAGTATCCTGGTCTTCCAAGGTCTGAAATTTGTAGCACCATCCAACCTGTCTTCTACTCTGAGATTGGGAACCATCTTGACAAGAGACGTGAAAATATGTACCAGCTGTTGAATACTGAAATCTGAGGCCGATAATTAACGGTTGATCTTCAACAATACTCTGCTACCTTGTTGAAATCCTATGGCATGTGTAGTAGAATACAATTTTTTGATCTGATAATTATTTCCTAATGATTTTCAAACAATTTTTCTTATGCCACAGATATCATTGAACAATTAAACACAGAAAATCTCAACAGTAAATGCAGTGGAAACAATAATGATCATAGAAAGACGGCCATGCACAATAGACAGTACTTTTGTTGGGAGAAATATCATTGATGTCAAAGGGTGGATGGTCCATTGATATGACATACTTGTTTGATGATATGTGTGCACAAGTTAGTGATTTTGGTGGCAAGAAAATTTTAGATTGGTAACCCTTGTCACGTCATTTTGTTTGATAGGCGGTACACCTTCTGGGTCCACTGGGTTGGAGAGATATTCAAGTTTGAATTTTGATGCCCCACATGGATGGCTGTTTTTCCAGTTCATGCCCCAAGAATCTATGGTTTTAAAGGTTCATCACTTCACTTAGAAGAAGGCCAAATTTGTAATCAATTTGCCCCATGTCCAAGAGTCCAAAGGAGCTATTATGAAAGACATTTAATATTTTTTAAGAAGTCTAAGCCCCTTCTTACAGGTAGGCTTTCCTCTTATAGGTCAGCTTGTTTTGTAATTTTTTTGTGGGTTGGTCAGCCCCATTTTAGCCCTCCCTCTTTCTGGTATAAATAGGATATTCAGTTTCCCTCTTAATACACTGAATTCTCAAGCATTATATCTAAAACTGCCTGAGGCCATGAGCTATGTTGAACATCAAGAGGAGGTCGAGAATCAAGGGTTTTGGACTCAATGAGTTTATCTTTCTATGGTGGTTTTTGTTGGACCAAAATTGAGTTTCTATGCCTAATTTGAGGCCATTCTTCAGCTAGCATTCAGCCCTCTTGAGGCAATAAGATCAAACTGTTGATCAGACTGTTCAAGGGTTGAATCTGTGGCAGATCTGAGGCATTCATTGACTGGAACAGATCCAAGTCTAAGGCAGTCTAAGGCTGAGGTCCGAGCTCCGGAGGCAGGTATGAATCTGTGGGAAATCCAAGTTTGAGACAGAGATCCGAACTCCTGAAGCATGTATGAATTTGTGGCAAATCCAAGTGTAAAGAAGAGCCAAGTCTGAGGGAGAATCCGAGGCAGACTTAGGCCTATTCTGATGCTGTCTCTTCAGCCTGTTCTGAGGTATCATTAGAGTTGTTCTAATTGTTGATTGAAGACTATGTTAAGGACTGTTAAGCAGCTATTAGGAGGTATGAGTTAAATTCTTTATCTTGGACTGTATATTCTTAAGGACATCTACATATTGAAGATTTGAAATCAAAGTTACAGCAGTGTGCATATATATATATATATATATATATATATATATATATATATATATATATATTGGAGTTGTAAAGGAGGGAACAAGAAGTTAAATATGTTTTAGGGTTGTTATAATTGGGTCACTATCCCTGGTACGAGAGCCCAAAAGTTTTGTTCTATCTTTCGTTACAAAGGGTAGTAGGGTGGTACTAGGAAAGGAAGTTGGAGCTTTCTTCAGGATGTTGTCACCTCTTTCCAGTAGGAGATGGTAAATCAAGGGTTGTAGCTCCTTCCAGTAGTGGCTGGTAAAACCGAAAGTTATAGCATCCTTCAAGATAAAAATAAATTGTTAATATAATATTTTTTGTCATTGATGTTATATGATTGGTTAATGCTTTGCAATACTAAATTGTTGAATAAGTGAAATACTGATTCAGCCCACCCCCCCTCTCAGTATTTCCAACAATTGGTATCAGAGTTACTTACCCTCAAACAATTTAATCACTAGAGGGAAAATCATGATCAAATATGGATCAAATGGAAGGCATCTCTTCAAGAAAAATTCAGGTATTTGATGGAAATGATTATCCATTATCGAGCAACTGCATGGAAAACTACTTGAAGGCTTTGGGATTGGATGTTTGGCTCTCCATTGTTAATGGAAACAAAGCTCCTAAAACTCCTCCAACTGATCCTGATAAGAAGAAGTTGTTTAGTTGTAATTCAAAAGCTCTTCATGCCATCACAAGTGGATTGTCAAGAACAATTAAGACCAAGGTGATGACATGCACCACAGCCAAAGAGGTTTGGGACAAACTTAAAACTCCTTATGAAGGTGATGATAAGGTCAAACAAGTTAAACTTCAAAGACATGGAGCACAATTTAAAAATCTGAAAACGGATGAAAAAAGAGATATTGGAACCTATTTACTTAAAGTGGATGAAGTTGTCAATGCCATCAGAGGATTAGGACTCAGGAGAAGAAATTAAAGATCCCTTGATCGTACAAAAGGTATTGAGATCACTTCCTTTGAGATATGATGCCGATGTATCTGCCATAGAAGAAACCAAGGACTTGACCAAAACAACAATGGAAGAATTACATAACACCCTTACAGCATATGAAATGAGAATAGATACAGAAGTCGGTCAATCAAACAAAGAAGCGGGTCTTTAAAGCCACAAATAAGATAAGAAATCAAGAACTCTAGGTAGAAGGAACACTAGGCGATGGATCGTATGAAAAAGAAGTGAATTTCGTTAGAAAGTTCAAGAGGGATAGCGGAAAACACAAAGGTAAGTTACCCTTTAAATGTTTCAATTGTGGTAAAATAGGTCATTATGCTAAGAGATGCCCTTTAGGGGAAAAGAAAATGTTATGAATCTAATTCATAACTTAAGTAATAAATATAGTTATTAATAGAATAAAATAGAATAAATGTAATTACTAGCTAATCAATTAGGATTAGGTTAAATAATCATTAGGTTAATGAAAAGGCATGTCTAAAAGACATGCCCATTCGTGAAAAGGTACCTGCATGGGTATAAAAGCGGGACCTCATTGTAATCATTCAATCATGTCATATCTTATCAATAAAATATTATTATTATAAATACCCCGTGTATTTTTATAATTAAAGCTATTTATGCTATCAAGTCAACAAGCCTACAAGTCTTACTGCTACAGTATTCAAAACTACGAATTCCGCTGCTACAGTGGTATCGGAGCCATATCGAGGACAGGTTGAAGGAATGGCACACAACGTCGTTCTACAAGCCTACGAACGTAGTTTACAAGCTCGAGCACATTATTTACCATATAATGTGCCATTACGTGAAAAGCCCGAAATAATTAGAAAAATTCTAGAAAAGGTTGAGCACTTAGATAAGTTATCTGCAGAATTTTCTGCAAGTCTTAAAAAACTTTCTGTAGATTTTAAAAAAATTTCTCGTAATAGAAAAGAAAAACATGACAAACAAAAAGAGGAAAAATGCAGTAATAATGATAAAGCAGTTAGTTTTTCTAAAGGGAAATCAAGTAAAAAATCCATGGAAAAGTCAACTAAATATATCCCTCCACCAATGCGTAATAAAAGTGAAGAAGAAGGGAAATGTTGGAAATGTAGAGACAAATATTTCGCAGGACACAAATGTGCCTTTTATACAAGAAATATCATTGCCAGCAACAGTGAAATAGCACAAAAAGATGATGCTGATTCAGGTCAAAATAATATGGAAGAAGGCTATCATGAGCAACTGGTTGCAGTAAAATTATTGAATGCACCAGTAAATTTATTGAATGCACAAGCTAAAGAAGCACAGTGTTGTGTTGAAGAACATGAAGTAATGAAAAATCATGATATCCTAGGTAATGCAGCTACAAGAAATTCAACGATCAAGCTTATTGGCATTTTACATAAGTTTTTTGGTCCAGATATTAAGGGATTTCTGGTAGATGTAAAGCTAGCACTCCTAAGCACCCTTGATGCAGAGTATGAGAAAAATCCGTTTGAGGGTTCAGTGGCAGCTCCTAAGAAGACCATAAAATGTTTAGATTTTGCTTCAGTTTTAAGTGGATCTGGTTCTGACTGTTTGCCACGTGAGGATATAAGTGGAAAGATTACACCAAATTTAATGAAAAATTTAGGCAGTTCTGATTGGTGGTATGATGAAGAGGGATTGTTCAACCGTGATGAAAAGGGCCAAGCAGAGAGACAGCAATGTGTTGTTGCTGCTTCAAATGTTATACGCAATTCCTCCTTTATGCCAGATAATGAGACAGCAATGGCTCAACATCGGCATTGCGTTGAGACAATTGTTCAGTACATGGCAGACCATGATACTGAGGACGAGGAACTTGTTACAAAGAAACAAGACTTATTTTCTGCATATAAACTGACTAATGAAGATAAAGCAGAAATTGAAAAGCTTTCGAAAGATCCCCGAATTGGAAAACGGATTATAAAATCTATTGCTCCATCTATTTGTGGTCATGAAGACATTAAGACTGGAATAGCTCTTGCAATGTTTGGAGGCCAAGAAAAGAATGTCAAAGGGAAACATCGTCTAAGAGGAGACATAAATGTTCTCCTCCTTGGTGATCCAGGAACAGCAAAATCTCTTCAATTTCTGAAGTATGTTGAGAAAACAGCTCAGAGGGTTGTATGTACAACAGGGAAGGGTGCTTCAGCAGTTGGGCTTACAGCGGCAGTCCATAAAAATTCCGAGACCCTCAATATTGATAGATATTCCGGCGGTGGTTTTAAATCGAAGGAGGATTATCTGTGTGAATTTTTCAATACGGCACTGAAGCTGCCAGGTGGTTACACCGCAGGGATTGTCACCATGTTTTATTGGTCTAACAGTGACGTGTATCCTGATCGGCAAGATGGGTTGGATTTCGAGTTTTTTGGAACGATTCGAAGGGAGTCTTATACACTCCATACAAACATCTACGGAAACGGCTCCGGTGATAGTAAAAATATTACCAGTCGTATTGAAGAGAACACTAGCCAAAAGTTTATCGGAATCCAGGAAAAAATATTGAGAGCGTTTGGTCAAATTCTCATATATACAATGGGCAATTTCAAGAACGAGAATGATGGTATAGGGATTTTGGAGGACGCCTATGAAGCCGTGGAACTGTCCCTTTTCTGGCTCCGTGAAATCGTGAAGTTCGCCCAAGAGCCCCAAGAAGCGCTGCGGGCTGATGTCATTGAATTTAATCTATGGACACACATCCAGGAAATTATCACAATGACAATTGTTCGGCAGAGTGTGCACTGGAATAATCTCCCTGCCAATCGTTGGTTGAATGCACTGAAGATCGTAAAATTATTCTAGAAAAACGTGGGGGTCGCCTATCTAATGACAGAAAACGAGTTTCGTCTATACCGGCTCCTCCACCGATCCTCACTGTGGTGGCCGGCGTGTCCCCCACAAGGACTAATGCAAGTTCAAACGAAACCATTGTCTATGGAGGTGGGGACTCGTGTTGATCAGAAGATGGGGCAGGTGTTTTAGAGGTCGTCATATTTTTAAATTCCGAAAAGTCAAAGAGCCCGAAAAATCATATGTGGTTTTTTTTGAAGAATTTCCGGAGATACAGATAGATCGAGAGAAATGGATGTTGGATATCTTATCGTAAAAGTCACAACCGTTCTTCGATCCGATTCATAGATAATATAATTATAAGGGTTTATAATTATAATTATATATAACAAAAAAAAAAACTATTAATTTAATTAATTAAAAATTATTATTTAATTAATTAAATTAAATTCAAAAACAAAAAAACAAAATATTTTATATATATATAAAATAAATATAAATATATATATATATATATATAGAAGTACAAGTTCAAATGAAGGGAAGAGGTTCTTCATCGAAAAAAAGAGAAGATAAATTATATATATAAAGGAGTTAAATGCTAAATATATATATTCAAGTTCCATTTTAAAGAAGGCAAAAAGTTTATAGCTTAAATGGTATTTAAAATATAAGTGGACCAACGTATAAGGATTAAATTTTGGGAGGTCAATGAAGTTATCAAGGTTTAAAATCAGAAAAGTCGTGGAATCTTTAAAAGCGAAAGTATCAATAAAGACTCTTGCTTTATAATTAAAAATAATATGAAAAACAGAACCCAGTTCAAGGAAGCATTATTGGATAATTATACATGCCAATGAAGAATGACATGTTTAGTAGAAAATCTCAAGTGAAGAAAACTGTCGAAGTTAAGCTTTGAGGACAAAGCTTTTCAAAGAAGGAGGCAATGTTATGAATCTAATTCATAACTTAAGTAATAAATATAGTTATTAATAGAATAAAATAGAATAAATGTAATTACTAGCTAATCAATTAGGATTAGGTTAAATAATCATTAGGTTAATGAAAAGGCATGTCTAAAAGACATGCCCATTCGTGAAAAGGTACCTGCATGGGTATAAAAGCGGGACCTCATTGTAATCATTCAATCATGTCATATCTTATCAATAAAATATTATTATTATAAATACCCCGTGTATTTTTATAATTAAAGCTATTTCTGCTATCAAGTCAACAAGCCTACAAGTCTTACTGCTACAATATTCAAAACTACGAATTCCGCTGCTACAGAAAAACTTTCACATGATAAATCTTTATTCTAAAGAAGATAGCAATTCTTTAGATGAGAGTGATACAGAACAAGGGGATGCAAGAGAAGTTCTTATCATAACCCAAGAAACCCAAAATAATGATCATGATGACAATGAGATCATTGATTCAAATGAAGAAACAAAAGAACCAAACATGAAAATGGATTTTTTTTGGGGACTCGGGAAAGATTCAGATACTGAACAAGAAGATGACGATCTTAAACAAAGATTGAAGAATAATGAAGCAAGAAATTGCCAAGCTCAGAAACAAAATTAGAGAATTGAAAAGCCTACTTGAAAAACATGATGAAGAAAATATCTCTTTAATGGTACATCTTGAAGGAGCAAAAAGAGTTGAGGAAGTAATGACAATCCAAATGAAGAAGAAAGAAGATTGTAACAAGCTTGAAGAGGAAGTTGTGTCATTGAGGATTGAAGTTGAAAAGCTCAATAAGAACTTGAACAGTTCACTAGTGTTGAATACCATTCTTAGCTATCAAAGACCATCAGGCGATAAAACCAGTCTTGGCTATACAAGTGCATCTTCAAGCAAAGAAGACACAAGCTCCAAGCCTCTGAAGGAAGAAACTCTAGGGAGTTTAGAAAAGTTGTTACTTCAAGAAGTTCTGCTAATCAACAATGGATTGAACCACCTCCAAGACAAAGCAACTTCATAAGATCATCTTACTCTCCTAGGTATGAAAAAAATTTCTTGGTAATTGTTACTCTTGGGGAAATTTCAGACATAAAGCAACTCATTGTAAAATCAATACATGAGGCAATTATGCAAGAAGCGGGAATGATTATGGATTCACAAGAAATGACCATAGATTAGGAAATGTTCATGGATCTACCAACACAGAAACTACAATCCATTTAAACCACTAATGAATCAAAACATTGTATGCTACAAGTGCAATAATCTTGGTCACAAGGCACAGGATTGCAATTTTTTGAAAGAAAATGATCCAATCATAAAGACAGAGAAGCCAGCTATGATAAGGGAAAGGAAGATTTAGCATTGATCGATGAAGACAAAGAAGAAGAATGGTACATAGACAATGGATGCTCGACACATAAGAAAGGAGATCAAAACAAATTTTTCAGCCTAAACAAAAAAAGTTGCAATGATATGTTTGGAGATAACTCCTCCATCAAGATACTTGGAAAAGTTGCACTAAATTTGGAAGTGAACATGTCAAAGTAGCAAATGTTTTGTTGGTAGAGGATTTGAAGCACAATTGTAAATTTTTGAAGATGTTCTATGCTTGATGCAACTTTACTTCAAAGTCGATACCAAATAGCAATCACATAAACATGAAAGTAAAATGCTAATAGAACATACCAATAGACTGACGGAAGACAAGCCAAAAATACACTTAACTTGATCAGCAAAATATATGTGTTGTGGTGCATTACGACGGTCAACGAGATGCTTCAACCAGCAAAGTCTCCTCAGGGTCAGCCAACCAGAAGTGTCACACAACCCTCAAGACAGCTCCACAAAAGTCAACGAAAGTCAACGATGTCCAGTCAACGGTCAATGCAGAACAGCGACAGCAAAAAGTCAACGCAACAGGTCAAAGGTCAACGTCTAGCCTCGATTTTTGTGCCAATGAATACGGCCTTCAAAAATCAGAATTTTGGTGAAGGTTTGAAGTCAAATGGTCAAGCATTGACCAAAGTCAACGCTGCTCAAACCTGCGTTGAAACCCTAGGCATATCCGAACAGAAAACCCTAGCTGTTGTTCCATGCATGTGAAAAGAAAAGCCTCCAAATGATGATGGAATCAATCAGACACAAGAGAGAAGTGTGTGATGAATGGATGATGAAATGAACTCAAAGTCTGTCCAATTTATATCCATCTGTGAGGGTGTGTGACACATCTGTTGGGGCTCCAAGCCTACATTAAAATTATGGCCGACCTAGCACATAAGTGGAATAAATTCAAAATAAATGTTCTGCTCATCTGATCAATATGATCTTTAGATCAATATTGCACCTCTCCAAAAGAGGAATCCAATAAAAATATTGGCATCATCATCTGAGCAGTACAACATGGAGTTTGGACCTAGTTGCCCAAAATTAACACACTCTCTCAACTAAGGAGAACTCCATCCACCTGTGTCATCCAAACATCGTGCATCATCCCGCCGTAACTTGCTTTGCTAGCTTCTTTATTTCAAATGGTGAGTCACAAAGACATCACTCCCGGCTGACCCAAAGTCAGCTCAGAGTTCTGAAACCTCTATAGGACTCAAAGGAGTCTCATACTAACCCAAAGTTAGTTTAACTTACCCGAAGTCAATTGGAGATCCGAAACCTCACTAGACTTGATCCCAGATCAAGTGGTTGGACAAGTAATGGCAATCTCCGATGCATCCATCGGTCTTGCTATGGGTCTCTATCCACATTTCCCACCTCATTGGCCAAGATGAGAGGTACTTCCCATGACTCTGAGACTCCATGGGTAGGATGCATACGGGGCACAGATCAAAGAGAGGTGAACCAACTCAATATCTTCACGGTGGGGCAAAAGCACACCAACAAGGTTCAGCAAGCCTAGCCCTGTGGTTGTTTATAACTCCAAGAAGTTATCCCCATAGCCCCCTGGAGCTCCTAAAGCTAATCAAACAACAAGACCCTCAGAATAGGGTCGTTCCACGATTCCAAGATTCTCACAGAAGGTTAGAAACTTGACCTTCCCCAAGGGCTTTGTAAGAATATTCGCGACCTACTCATTAGTTCCTATATGATCGAGCCATACGGTGCCTCGCTATACCATATCCCGAATAAAATGGTGCCTAATATCAATATGCTTGGATTGATCGTGGAACACGGGATTCTCTGACAAACGAATCCCACTCTGGTTATCACAAAGGATAACGGTGGTATCTAGCACATACCCGAACAACTCACTGAAGAGCTTTCGCAACCAAATAGCTTCACAACAGGCCATACTCGCTGCAATATATTCGGCTTCCACGATGCTCAAAGCCACCGACTTCTGCTTCCTGCTCATCCAAGATACCAAAGCAGAACCAAGTGTGAAGCAACATCCAGATGTGCTCTTGCGATCCACCAAACTGCTAGCCCAATCAGCATTAGTATATCCAAGGAGTCTCAAACTCCCGGCAGTGTATCTTAGCCAATGGTTTATCATGCCCCGAAGATATCTCAAGAGATTATTGGCACCAACCCAGTGAATGTGATGAGCATCAACCATGTGTTGACTCAAAGTGTTCACTGCAAAACATACGTCCGAACGGGTGTTCACTAAGAAAATCAGGGCCCCTACGAGTTGTCGATTCTCGGTAGGATTTGCTAGCACGGGCCTAGCAGCGTTTCCACTCAACTTCTTAAAGTTGAGCTCCATCGGTGTCAACATGGACTTACAGTCCACCATACCAAATCTCTCCAGCAACTTCACAATATATTTTCCTTGAGAGGAAAATCTCCCCAAGTCTCTGCCAGTCCTCCAATCCTAAGAACTAATGCATCAGTCCTAGGTCTTTCCATCTCGAACTCAGAAGCGAGCTCCCTCTTACACTGATGAATGACAAGGTCAGCACCTATCAGGAAGAGATCGTCCACATAGAGAACCAAAATTAAAGGCTTTTCTCTATCAACCTTGAAGTAAAGGTTCACATCAGCATTACTTCGAGTGAAGCCCAGCTTCATCAAGTTGCTATCTATCCTCTCGAACCAAGCCTTGGGGGCTTGCTTCAACCCATAGAGGGCTTTCTTCAACCTACATACATGAGAGTCTCTATCCTAGACATGGAACCCCAGAGGTTGCTCCACATACACCTCTTCCTTTATCGAACCATGCAAAAAAGTGGTCTTCACATCAATCTAATGGAGGCTCCATCCTTGCGTAGTAGCAAGGGCAATAATGGATCGGCTGGTGGGATAGCGGGCCACAGGTGAAAATATATCATCATAGTCTATGCCTTCCTTTTGAGAGAAGCCTTGGGCAACGAATCTTGCCTTGAACTTTTCAGCACTACCATCAGATCCATGCTTGATCTTATAGAGCCATTTCGAGGTGACAACAGCTTTGTCCTCTGGTCTCGGGACTACATCACAGACATCATTCTTCATAATGGACTTGTACTCTTCGTGCATAGCATCCTTCCAGACTTGATGCTTTACGACCTCTTCAAATAATCCAAGCTCAGATTGTACGATTGTACTCATGGCTGCTAGATACCCTTGGTATCTATTCGGCTTCTTGCTTTCACGGAATGTCCCCCTTAGGGCCATATGTCTCTTGGCATCTTCGAGAGTATCCTAGAGCCATGAGGGTCTTCTCTTCATTGAAGGAGTTGGATCAATGGGGTCCATCAATCCTTCAACATCGAGCATCATCTCATCCTTCAGCTCTTCTTGCTTCCCTGATCTTACATCATGGTCTTCCTCGGAGCTCGGAGGATTTATCACTTTCCTGAGGGAAGCATCTTCATCGAAGGTGACATCGTGGCATATTTCCACTTCTCTTTGACCAGGCACATAGACTCTATAAGCCTTCAAAGTTTCACTGTAGCCCACAAACATTCCCTTCTTCCTAGAAGCATCCAGCTTGCTTCTCTTCTCTTTCGGCACATGAAAGTAAATGGGACAACCAAAAACTCTAAAATGAGAAACATCAGGTTTCTTACCAGAGAAGACTTCTTCGAAAGTTTTGGAGTCCAAAGCGGAATGCGGGCATTGAATTTGTATGTACACAGCAGTTTTCGCGACTTCTCCCCATAGAAACTTCGGAAGACCTTGGTCACATAGCATGGCACGTGCAGCTTCCACAATGGTCCTATTCTTTCTTTCAGCAACGCCATTATGCTCAGCCGTATACACAGTTGTGGTCTCCCTCTTAATGCCAGCTTCTCTGCAAAAGTTATTGAACTTGTTTGTCTCATATTTAGTGCCATTATCGGTCCTCAAAATCTTGATCTTCTTTCCTATTTGATTTTCCATCAAGTCTTTGAAGGTACAAAACCACATGAATGCTTCATCCTTCTTCTTCAAGAAATACATCCAGGTCTTGCAAGAGAAGTCATATATAAACGTCATGTAATAAGAATATCCTCCCAAGGATGTCACGGGCAGCATACCAGATAGATCAAAATGTATCAATTGCAAAACGCCAGATGTCTTTGTGACACTTGAGGGGAAAGGTCCCCTTGTATGTTTTCCTTTGGCACAACCCTGACATACACCTTCATGATCATTTTTGAATTCGGGCATCCCTGTCACTACCTTCCTTGCTTCGGGGAGGGCTTTGTAATGAAGGTGTCCAAACCTCCAGTGCCATAATTCAGTTTGACGAATTGTATCACATGTCATAGCCCCCAGTGGACTTCCTCCAACTTGGTAGAGTGTATCAACTCTAAAGCCAATAGTGAGAGTTTCCTTGAAACTCTTCTTCTAGATGTGTACCTTTCCATCGACGAATGCCACCTTGAAACCTTTGTCTTCCATGGCCAAAATAGACACAAGGTTCTTATTCAAATCCAGTACATACAATACATCTTGCAAACGGAGGACTTGACCTTGAGATAAATGGAGGGTCACAGTCCCTGTCCCTTTCACGGGATAGGTGGCATTATCTCCAATGATAATTTTCAAATTAGTATCCTTCTCAATCAAATCAGAGAGAGCTTCTTTAAACCCAGTGAGGTGCCTTGAAGCACCATTATCAATCAACCAGACATCCAAGGTGTCAAGTGGAGATGCAGCAGAGAGGGCAGATACAAGAATGAATTCATTTCTTTTATTATCAACAGCATTAGATTCTTCATACCTGGAATTTCTTGACCTTTTGAAGGGTTGCCCATTTCCATTACGACCAGAGGGAGCCTTCCTCTTTCCTTTGAACCTGTTGTTCCTTTGATTGCCATTACCCCTGTTGTTGTTGTCATCATCCCTTGGAGAACCCCTTCTATTAGGGCATTCTCTAGCATAGTGGCCAAACTTGTTACATGTGTAACATCTTCCTTTCTTTCCTTTGGCCCCTGCTCTTCCATGGTTCCTCGGACCACCATTGTTCTTCTTCTTAGCAGGAGCAGTGAAGGCAACATTTCATTCATTTTCATATTCCATCATTCTTGTCTCCTCTTGAGTGCATCTCAACGATACTTCATCAAAATCAAGAATCACATTATTATTGAGAATGGTAGTAATGAATATATGTCATTCAGAGGGGAGACCTCCAAGTGCAATGAGAACCATTTCTCGATCAGCTATTGTTTCCCCAATGGCGAGAAGGTTATTCCTGATTTTGGTCAACTTCAAAAAATAGGATTGAACAGATTCATCCTTGCCTTTCTTGAAATTCTTCAATTGGTTCTTAAAGAAAAGAACTTGATTTGCATTGTTAGCCCTGAACATATTGACCAACTTATCATACATCTCCTTAGATGTGCCCAGCTCAGAGATGTAAGCAACCAGACATTTGTGGATGGAATCTCGGATAATCAGCTTAGCTTTGATTTCCCCTTTTCTATACTTCGATTTGTGGCAGCATGTGCAGATGATGGAGGCTCTTGGATTTTTCCCTACACATAGTCCATGACCTCTTGATCTTCCAAGACCAAGTCCAAAGACATCTTCCAAGCATGATAGTCAGACTTGCCAGTCAACTTATCATCAGTTTTGAAGTACCCATGGGTCCTTGACAAATGTTAATTCTTCGGTGATTGCTCTTAACACAAACTTGGGCTTTGTCTTCACCTTAGCTCTGATACCATGTAAATTTTTGAAGATGTTCTATGCTTGATGCAACTTTACTTCGATACCAAATAGCAATCACATAAACATGAAAGTAAAATGTTGATAGAACATACCAATAGATCAACGGAAGACAAGCCAAAAATACACTTAACTTGATCAGCAAAATATGTGTTGTGGTGCGTTACGACGGTCAATAGGATGCTTCAACCAGCAAAGTCTCCTCACGGTCAGCCAGCCAAAAGTGTCACACAACCCTCAAGACAGCTCCACAAAATTCAACCCAAAGTCAACAAAAGTCAACGTTGTCCAGTCAATGGCCAACGCAAAACAGTAGCAGCAAAAAGTCAACGCAGCAAGTCAAAGGTCAATGTTTAGTCTCAATTTTTGTGCCAATGAATGTGGCCTTCAAAAATCTGAATTTTGGTGAAGGTTTGAGGTCAAATGGTCAAGCATTGACCAAAGTCAACGCTGGTCAAACCTGCGTTGTACCCTAGGCAGATCCGAACAGAAAACCCTAGTTGTTGTTCCACGCGTGTGAGAAGAAAAGCTTCCAAATGATGATCGAACCAATCAGACACAAGAGAGAAGTGTGTGATGAGTGGATGATGAAATGAACTCCAAGTCTGTCCAATTTATATCCATCTGTGAGGGTGTGTGACACATTTGTTGGGGCTCCAAGTCTACATTACAATTCTGGCCGACCTAGCACAAAAGTGGAATAAATTCAAAATAAATGTTCTGCTCGTCCGATCAAGATCTTTAGATCAATCTTGCACCTCTCTGAAAGAGGAATCCAATAAAAATATTGGCATCATCATCTGAGCAGTACAACATGGAGTTTGGACCTAGTTGCCCAAAATTAACAACAATTTCCTCAATGTCAGCAAAATGTGTGTTCAAGGGTATAATCTCTTGTTTGACTCCCAAAAATGTGAAATCAGAGAAGAAGACTCAGTATGGTTAGTTGCAACAGCTACAAGAAAACCAAACAACATATACATTCTAGACCAAGCAAAGCAAAAGAAAATATCATCCAAGCAAAAAAGCTTCAGGAACAACAAAGAAGGAAAGGACAAGAAGACAAAAGCAATGTTGAGATCCATGTGTGCATGGAGAGCAACCCAAAAGAAATAAGTCTCCCTTTGCCATTGATGTCAAAGGGGGAGAAAGGAAGTGAAGAAGCCAAGCATGGAAAAGAAGGGGAGCATGACGATAAGGGAAGCATGAGTATTGACATCAATGACAAAGGGGGAGATTATTGGAAGAAATTGTCATTGATGTCAAAGGGTGAATGGGCCATTGATATGACATACTTGTTTGATGATATATGTGCACAAGTTAGTGAATTTGGATGCAAGAACATTTTAGATTGGTATCCCTTGTCACACCATTTCATTTGATAGGTGGTATGCCTTGTGGGTCCTCTTGGTTGGAGAGATACTCAAGTTTGAAATTTGATGCCCCAAATGGATAGGTGTGTTTCCAGTTCATGCCCCAATATTCCATGGTTTTAAAGGTTCATCGTTTCCCTTAGAAGAAGGCCTAATTTGTAACCAATTTGCTCCGTGCTGAACTGTCCAAGGAGCTATTATGAAAGACAAAATTAATATTTTTTAAGAAGTCTAAGCCCCTTCTTACCAGCTTGTTTTGTAATTTTTTGTGGGTTGATCAGCCCCATTTTAGCCCTCCCTCCTTCCGGTATAAATAGCACATTCCGCCACCCTCCTAATACATTGAATTCTCACACATTATATCTAAAATCGTCTGAGGTCGTGAGCTATGTTGAACATTTGGAGAAGGACGTTGAGAATCAAGGGTTTTGGACTCATTTGGTTTATCTTTCCATGGTGGTTTTCGTTGGACAGAATTTGAGTTTCTAGGCTTGGTCTAAGGCCATACTTGAGCTAACATTCGCCCCTCTTGAGCCAATAAGACCAAAATTTTGATCAGATTATTCAAGGGTCGGATCAGAGGAAAATTTAAGGCATTCATTCACTGGAACAGATCCAAGTCTGAGGCAATCTGAGGCAAAGGTCCAAGATCTTGAGGCAGGTCTGAATCTGTGGGAAAATTCAAGTCTGAGATAGAGATTTGAGCTCTTGAAGCAAGTACGAATCTGTGGCAAATCCAAGTCAGAAGCAGAGCTAAGTCTGAGGCATTATCTAAGGCGGACATAGGTCTATTTTGATGCAGTTTGTTCAACCTTTTTTGAGGTATTATTAGGGGTGTTCAAATTGTTGATTAAAGACTATGTTAAGGACTGTTAAGCAGCTAATAGGAGGTATGAGTTAAACTCTTTATCTTGCACTGTATATTCTTAAGGACATCTATAGAATGAAGATTGGAAGTCAAAGTTACAGTAGTATATATACATTGGACTGTATATATTGGACTTTTAAAGGAGCCTACCTAAAGTTGAATATGTTTTAGGGTTGTTGTAATTCAATAACTATCCCTGGTACAACAGCCCAAAAGTTTTGTTCTATCTTTCATTATAAAGGGTGGCATGGTGGTGCTAGGCAAGGAAGTTGGAGCTCCCTTCAGGAGGTTGTTGCCAATAGTGGCTAGTAAAACCAAAAGTTGTAGCTTTCTTCAAGATATAAAAAAATTGTTAATATAAATTTTGTGGATCCCTGATGTGATGTGATTGGTTAATGCTTTGCGATACTAAATTGTTGAAAAAGTGAAATACTGATTCACCCCCCTCTCAGTATTTCCAACAATTTTTACCCTAGGAAACACAACCTTGGGAGAAAACCCAACAATCTTTTCTTAAGGAGAAATTGTCTTTTCAACAAGGTTAATAAATCATATATTTTTCTAGAAATTTGTGTCAATATACAAGTCAAAATAACAAACCTGGTCAAGAAATTGTTGGTCAACACTAGTCAAACCATTCAAACACTCAAAAGTCAACAATAGTCAAACTGCAGCTTGTGTGATCAACTCGGCCAACAATCAACGGTCTCTAGTCAAACTGCAACTAATCAAACCTTTGCATGTTTGGCCTTCCTGCAGTCAACTCTTGATCAAACAACTGCAGTCAAACTAAACCTGGTCAACGTTTTAGTCAAACTTGGCCCGATCAACGATCTAGTCAAACTTGGCCTGGTCAACGATCAAGTCAAAGACGGCCTAGTCAACGGTTTTTAAAAACTCATCCTTCTTCCTCACACGTGGAGCCTCCAAAAAGAATGACACAATAATGAAGAGAGATGAAAGATGATCCTCCAAAACAAATTTCTCCTTAGCTGAAAATTTCTCCTCCACTAGAAAAGAAAATTTGAGTTTGCTATGTTGATAATTTATCTCTCACGTGCTCTTCTATTTATATAGAGCTCTAATGTTGAGTGGAGACCCATCAAGGGGCACCTCAGCACAAGAAACCCCTTCACTAATGGAGCCAACATCACAACTCAACATTAGGCTAGAATTGTTTATTCCACCAATGGGTAAAACCCCCATTAGATAAACAAATCAAACCCGTACAACAAAAAAATAGATCACTCCATCCCAGAGCAAGAAATGTGAGCATCGTGGACCAATCTCCCCTAGCCAGATCAGCATTGCCCCATGGGAGAAAGACTGCCCATGGGCCACTCACCCCTAGCCAAATCAGCATGGCCCCGTGAGTGAATGTATCATTCTCCCCTAATGAAATCATCATGACCCCATGGGAATGTCGAAATTGTAACTAGGTTCGGCCTTCATAATTTTGTAATGAGTAAAAAAAAATTTGAGTCAAAAGAAAAAATTATTTTTATCATGTCCCATTTGGCTATTTAAAAGAAAATATATATATATTTTTTTAAAGTACGATTTTTAGTCTCCAAGTTGACCAAGTCGGCCCTCCAAAAGACAAGTCGGCTCAACCCTTAGAGACACCCTTTTGGATGAGGCAACAATTATATATTGGCATCATTGCTCCACCATTTAGCAGCCAATTTGGATCCTTGTGGATCAAATTCGGATCAGTGATCAAGACATAGTTTCTTTGATCAGCAATGTGAAGAAGCCAAGCTAAGAAGGACTAGTTCAAGGGAAAATTGAATCTCTCAAATGATGCGTTATCTATCTCTGTGGAAGTTTGGATATCTGAGGCACAAAAGGCTCGTTGATCTGAGGCAGGAAGTTCACTTGTCTGAGGCAGAAAGTTTGCATTCTCTAAGGCATATTTGTATGGTCTGAGGCATATATTCGGAAGATTGTGGCACGTAATAAGGCCAGCAAATAGAGGTAGCGAATTGGGAATTTTATGAGGCAGGTGAGTGAATAGGGCATTTTATGGGGCAAATCTAGATGAGGTTTAAGATGATGATCCTCATGGGCAGCCTATGACTTGACTAGGACTTATGGACAAACTCATGATAGCTATTGTCTAGTGGAGGGTTAACTTGGCACTTGGGCTATTGGTTAGTTTATGACTTAGATTTCTCTTGTTGACAAAGATTCTATAAAGAAAGGATTGCTGGGTTTTCCCCTTGCGGATTTTTCCCTGGCCTCTGGCCTAACTTCTGGTGTCTATTGTCTTTTCGTGCACTGTGATCATTTTACTTTCTTCCATAATTAAATGTATAATTGCTTGATAACATAATCAAATGAAGAGAATGCTAAAAGTAAACATATATATCAGCACAAGTAATTATAATGATCAGAAACAGAAATTCTAGATTGCACTGGAATTTCACGAGAAGATCACAAGGAGAGGTCAATTAAATCTCTCATAGGAGCCTAACATTTGGAGACGCAGAACTTAGGAGGCCAAGTTCCATATTGTTGCATTCATCTTTAAGGCCACAACATCAGTTTATTATCCATCCAAGCATGCCATGTAGCAAGGGTCATTGACAGATCTATTCCAGGTTCTGAAATCAAATCATTATCATGTAATCCCAGATTTATGTTTAATAAAATAATGCTAAGCTTTTGTTGCTATTTCTCATGTTTTTTTAGAGTTGCAGCATCTCTCTCTAATTTTGAGGCTTTATGTTTCAAATCTTTATTAGTGTTGGTAATTCTATTGTGCGAAATTGTGTAATTTTATTGTCATTGGAAAAGAAATTCTTGGTGTGTTTTTCTGAAGCAAATTTATGGAAAATTTAGTCAAATAATTTTATGGTATATTACATCATCCCTTAAGAAATGCCATGATGGATTCACCACGATGATCTTGCTTCTCAAGCCTTCATCATTGTTGGATGTGCACACCTCTACATTAAACAAAGTCTTCAAAAAATGTAAGGAACAAGGGCTTCGTTCCTTCATGGAGTCGCCATGCAAAAGTGTTGAGAAACACACCAACAATTGTCATTGAAATACTGAATTGATTGAGCTTTATCCTTTACAACGGTGTCAAAAATGTTACCACTCAAATTGTACCTTAGAACAATAAAGCTCCAACCCACATCATACAATCCAAGTGGAACCTCAAAAGGTCACCCATTATCACCTAAGTGACCTACCTTTGCCTTCTTAGATGCCTTCTTATGATCAGGCTTCGAGGGGGGATACCCTATTAATCACTAGGTCATAACAAATAGGAGTAAGGTGATATTATAAGTGACCTCAGCGATCAAATTGGCTTTAAGAGAAAATGAAATATTGGTGAGAGGGTTTAGAATATTAGCGCCAAATATTCAAGGGTGATGGAGACAAGGGAATATTAATGACGAGAGAATATCAAGATGAGTCACCCTCCTTACATTGGTCACCTGGAATAATGGGTAGAGGGAAAGACTAATTGTAAAGTTTTGTAGATGTTCTATGCTAGTAGCAATTTCACTTTTCTTTCTGCAATCATACAAGTAGTTAAGCAAAATGCAGATAGAACATATAAGTAGATCTTACAGAAGACAAATCAGAAACAGGAAAAAAATGTGTATGTTCGTTTCGGCGGTCAACAGGATGCTTCAACCAGCAAAGTCTCCTTTGGTCAGCCAGCCCAGCATGTGTCACAACAACCCTTCAATCTGTAGATGAGTCAACCTAAGTCAACTCTGCAAAAGTCAACGATGTCCTGAAAAGTCAACGCAGGGGCAGCAAGCTAAAAGTCAACGCAGCAGCAAAACAGTCAACCCTTTGACCTCGATTTTTGTGCCAGGTAGTACGGCCTTCATAAATCGAACCTTCCACCAAATTTCAGCTTGTTTGGACCAAGCGTTGACCAAATTCAACGCTGGTCAAAGTTTCTGCGAAACCCTAGCAGCAGCAAATCCGTACTTCAGCTTAGCCGTACAGTTTGTCCTCTTCGTCCTTCACACGTGTGGCCGAAACTCGTCCTTCTTGGTAGCTCGTACTCTAAGATGAGAGAGGAATATGTGAGTTGTGATGATGATGAAAATCTCTCCAACTTTTCCTGTATATATATCCATCATGAGGGTGTGTGACACATCTGTTGGGCATGCGAGCCTAAATTACAAAACTGGCCGACCTTGCACATATAATTTATTAAAAATAATAAATTCAAAATATAAGTTCTGCTCATCGGATTAAGACATATTTTATATGGATTTTACACCTCTCAGAAAGAGGAATCCAACAAAAATATTAGCCTCTTAATTTGAGCATCATAACATGGAGTTTGGACCTAGTTGTCCAAATTTAACACTCCCTCTCAACTAGGGAGAACTCCATCTATCAGTGCAATCAACATCGTGCGTCATCTCGCCGAAACTTGCTTTGCTGGCTTCTTTATTTCAGAACAGAAGTGGGTCAGTCACAAAGACATCATCCCCCGACCGACATAGTCAGTCCAGAGGTCCCAGACCTCACAAATCTTGATCCCAGATCAAGTGGTTGGACCGTGCCATCCTAGATAGAGAGTACGGCAATCTCTGATGCGTCCATCAGTCTTTGCTAATAGTCTCTAACTTTTCCACACCTCATTGGCCAAATGAGAGGTACTTCCCATGAGCCCCGAACTCAATGGGTAGGATGCATACGGGGCACAGAAAATGAGAGGTGAACCAACTCAAAATCACAACGGTGGGGTCCAAGCACACCACCAAGGTTGGCAAGCCTAGCCTTGTGGTTGCCCATAGCTCCAAGAAGCTCTCCCCAAAGCCCCCTAGAGCTCCCAGAGCTCATCGTCCAACATGACCCACATCATAGGGTCTTTCCACGACACCAAGACTCTCACGGAAGGTTAGGAACTTGACCTTCCCCAGGGGCTTAGTGAGAATATCCGCGACCTGCTCATCAGTTCCTATATGATCGAGCCTTACTGCGCCTCGCTGTACCATATCCCGGATAAAGTGGTACCTGATATCAATATGCTTGGATCGGTCGTGGAACACAGGATTCTCAGTCATACGAATCCCACTCTGCTTATCACAGAGTATCACAGTGGTATCTAGCACATGTCCAAATAGCTCACTAAAGAGCTTCCGTAACCAAACTACTTCACAACAGGCCATACTAGCAGCAATGTATTCGGCCTCCGCGGTGCTCAAAGCCACCGACTTCTGCTTCCTGCTCATCCATGAGATCGAAGCAGAACCAAGATTGAAGCAGCATCCAGATGTGCTTTTACGATCCACCACACTGCCAGCCCAATCAGCATCAGTATATCCACGGAGTATCACACTCCCGGCAGTGTATCTCAGCCCATGGTTTATCGTGCCCCGAAGATATCTTAAAAGATTCTTGTCACCAACCCAGTGAAAATGATGAGGCTCAACCATCTGTTGACTCAAAGTGTTCACTGCAAAACATATGTCCGGACGGGAGTTCACTAAGAACATCAAAGCTCCTATGAGTTGACGATACTCAGTAGGATTGGCCAAGATAGGCTCAGCAGCGCTGCCACTCAACTTTTTAAAGTTGAGTTCCATCGGTGTCGACACGGACTTACAGTCCACCATTCCAAATCTTTCCAGAAGCTTCACAATATATTTTCCTTGAGAAAGGAAAATCTCTCCAGGTCTTTGCCAGACCTCCAGGCCTAGGAAATAGTGCATCAGTCCTAGGTCCTTCATCTCGAATTCAGCAGCAAGCTCCCTCTTACATTGATGAATGAGAGGGTCATCTCCAGTCAGGAAGAGGTCATCCACATACAGCACTAGAATGAGAGGCTTCTCTTTCACAACCTTGAAGTATAGGTTCGGATCAGCATTGCTTCGAGTGAAGCCCAGCTTCATCAAGTAACTGTCCATCCTCTCGTACCAAGCTCTGGGTGCTTGCTTTAACCCATAGAGGGCTTTCTTCAACCTGCAGACATAAGTGTCTCGATCTTGAACTTCAAATCCCAGAGGTTGTTCTATATACACCTCTTCCTTTATTGCACCATGCAGAAAAGCGGTCTTGACATCCATCTGATGAAGACTCCATCCTTGTGTAGCAGCAAGGGCTATGATTGATCGGATGGTGGTATATCGTGCCACAGGTGAAAATATATCGTCATAGTCAATTCCTTCCTTTTGAGAGAAGCCACGGGCAACAAACCTTGCCTTAAACTTTTCAGCACTCCCATCAGATCCATGTTTGATTTTGTAGAGCCATTTAGCGGTGACAACAGATTTGTCCTTCGGTCTCGGGACCACATCCCATACATCATTCTTCATAATAGACTCATATTCTTCATGCATAGCATCCTTCCAAACTTGATGCTTGATGGCTTCCTCAAAAGATCCAGGTTCAGATTGTACAATAGTACTCATGGCAGCTAGATACCCTTGGTATCTACACGGCTTCTTGCTTTCTCGGAATGTCCCCCTTGGGGCAGCATGACCACCCTCAGCATCTTCGAGGGTGTCCCTGAGCCATGATGGTCTCTTTCCTAGTGAAGGGGGTGGATCAATAGGGTCCATTGGCCCTTCAATATCAGGCATAGTCTCATCCTGGGGTTCTTCCAGATTTCCAGGTCTTTCTTCATGATTTTCCTTCAGATCTAGGAAGATCTACTACTTTCTTCAGGGAAGCATCTTCGTCAAAAGTGACATCATGGCTTATCTCTACTTCCCTTTGACCAGGTACATAGACTCTATATACCTTAGAAGTCTCACTATAGCCCACAAACATTCCTTTCTTCCCAGTAGCATCCAGCTTACTTCTCTTTTCTTTCGGCACATGAAAATAGACAGGACATCCAAAAATTCTAAAATGTGAGACATCAGGTTTCTTACCAGAGAAAACCTCTTCGAGAGTTTTGGAGTCCAAAGCGGAATGAGGGCATCGGTTTTGAATGTACACAGCAGTATTTGCAGCTTCTCCCCACAGAAACTTTGGTAGACCCTGGTCACATAGCATGGCACGGGCAGCTTCCACAATAGTCCTATTTTTGCGTTCAGCAACACCATTCTGCTCAGGAGTATATGCAGTGGTAGTCTCCCTCTTAATGCCAGCTTCTCTGCAAAAGTCTTTGAACTCATTTGACTCATATTCAGTGCCATTGTCAGTTCTCAAAATCTTGATCTTCTTTCCGGTCATATTTTCCACCAAGGCTTTGAAGGTACGGAACCACATGAAAGCCTCATCCTTCTTCTTCAAGAAGTATATCCAGGTTTTGCGAGAGAAGTCATCAGCAAATGTCATATAGTAAGAACATCCCCCCAGGGATGTTACGGGTAACATACCAGAAAGATCAGAATGGACCAGTTGCAATATATCAGATGTCTTTGTGACACTTGAGGGGAAAGGTCCCCTTGTATGTTTTCCTTCAGCACAGCCCTTACATACACCTTCATGATTATTTCCAAACTCAGGCATCCCTGTCACCACCTTCCTTGCTTCGGGAAGGGCTTTGTAATGAAGGTGTCCAAATCTTCGGTGCCATAGTTCGGTTTGTCGGATAGTATCACAAGTCATAGCTCTCAACGGACTCCCTCCAACCTGATAGAGTGTACCAACCCTAAAACCAATTGAGACAGCTTCCTTGAAGCTCTTCTTCCACATGAGCACCTTTCCATTAGAGAAAGTAACATTGAATCCTTTGTCTTCCATGGCAGATACAGACACAAGGTTTTTCTTCAATTTGGGTACATAGAGTACATCTTGCAAACGGAGGACTTGTCCTTGGGACAAGTGGAGGGTCACAGTCCCGGTCCCTTTCACAGGATAAGTGGCGTTATCCCCAAGGATAATTTCTAGATTAGTATCCCTTTCAACCATGTCAGAAAGTGCTTCCTTGAATCCGGTGATGTGTCTTGAGGCACCACTATCGATTAGCCAGACATCCATAGTGTCGGGCGGAGATGCAGCTGAGAGAGCAGATACTAGAATATACTCATTTCTTTTATCAGCAACATTAGACTCCTCATACCTGGTATTTCTGGTCCTTTTAGAAGGTTGATTGTTTCCTCCAAAGTGAGCCTTCCTCTTTCCTTTGGATTTGTCATTTCTTCGATTCCCATTTCTTCGGTTGTTGTTGTTATCGTCACTATCGGGAGAATCCTTCTTGAAGGGGCATTCTCTAGCATAGTGTCCAGGCCTATGGCAGGTGAAACATTTACCCTTCTTCTCTTGAGTCTTTGTCCTTCTTTGTCCTTAGAACCACCAGAGTTCTTCTTTCGGGAATGAGCACCATAGGCAGCATTTCTTTCATTATCAAATTCCTTCATCCTTGTTTCTTCTTGCATACATCTTGACAGAAGCTCATCAAAGTTAGGAATGGTATTATTGTTGAGAATAGTAGTTGTGAATACTTGCCATTCATATGGAAGTCCTCCAAGTGCAGTGAGAACCATCTCACGATCAGCTATTATCTCCCCAATAGCTAGCAGATGGTTCCTGGTTTCGGTCAACTTCAGAAAGAAAGTTTGAATAGACTCATCTCGGCCCTTCTTCATATTCTTCAACTTGTTCTTGAGGAATAGCACTTGGTTCACATTGTTTACTTGAAACATAAGTATCAATTTGTCATACATCTCCTTGGATGTGCCTAGTTCGGATATGTAGGCAACCAGACTCTTATTTATGGATTCCCTGATCAGCAGCTTTGCTTTGATTTCTCCCTTCTTATACTTGTTTCTAACAGCAGCAGAGGCATGGGATGGAGGTTCTTGAATCCTCCCTGTCACATGATCCAGGAGATCATGATCTTCTAATTTGAGATCTAATATCATCTTCCAGGGATGGAAGTCATCACTTCCAGTCAGCTTGTCATTCTCCTTGAATTCAAGACTAGTGGAACCCATTTCCTTCGATGATGATTGCTATAGATTGAGTTTGTCTTCACCTCAGCTCTGATACCATGTAAGTTGTTGTAGATGTTCTATGCTAGTAGCAATTTCACTTTTCTTTCGCAATCATACAAGTAGTTAAGCAAAATGCAGATAGAACATATAAGTAGATCTTACGTAAGACAAACGAAACAGGAAAAAAAAAATGTGTATGTCTGCTTTGCCTTGGCCAACAGATGCTTCAACCAAAGAAAGTGGATCATCAACAAGACGGGAAGCTGATACAAGCGACATACTGGGCGATCGTGAGATGAGTCAACCCAAGTCAACTCGCAAAAAGTCAACGTCGTCCCGAAAAGTCAACGAGGCGCAAGCTAAAAGTCAACGCAAGCAAAGAAACGGTCAACCCTTTGACCTCCGATTTTTGTGCCAGGTAGTACGGCCTTCATAAATCGAACCTTCCACCAAATTTCAGCTTGTTTGGACCAAGCGTTGACCAATGTCAACGCTGGTCAAAGTTTCTGCGAAACCCTAGCAGCAGCAAACCCGTACTTCAGCTTGCCCGTACAGTTTGTCCTCTTCGTCCTTCCCACGTGTGGCTGAAACTCGTCCTTCTTGGTAGCTCGTACTCTAAGATGAGAGAGGAATATGTGAGTTGTGATGATGATGAAAATCTCTCCAACTTTTCCTGTATATATATCCATCATGAGGGTGTGTGACACATCTGTTGGGCATTCGAGCCTACATTACAAAACTGGCCGACCTTGCACATATAATTTATTAAAAATAATAAATTCAAAATATAAGTTCTGCTCATCGGATTAAGACATATTTTATATGGATTTTACACCTCTCAGAAAGAGGAATCCAACAAAAATATTAGCCTCTTAATCTGAGCATCTTAATATGGAGTTTGGACCTAGTTGTCCAAATTTAACACTAATATATAAAGATGGGTAACCTCTTAGACAATCAAGGCAAACTGTAAAGCCAAAAACCAACTAGAGAGGATTCTTCAACATGATTTTCCTTAGCCCAAGGATCAACTATGGCATGAAACAAACCAAGCTTTTACTAAGGGAACCCCCTCAGGGTTCTGCCTGCCAAAGAGGCTCAATGATCACTTCATATCAACAAAAGACAAGAAGAAGTCTAGCGTCGTGACCTCTCCCTCCACGTGACAATATTTCCCTCAGTAAATTGACTACACTAAGGTTGATGTTATCAAAACCAAACTGGCCAGTCCAACTGGTTGGAGGGCAAAACCACTTTAAAGCGACCTCCTGAACCATTTTTGGTTGGTTCGATACTGAACCAACCATTTTCACCGAACAAGTTGGTTAGATAAATCCGCGTACACATGGCACATGGGGTTTGTTTTGCTTTTTTCTTTTTCTTTTTTGTCTTAGATGGGTACTAGCCCACAATAGGTGTCTAATATTCAAGCTTATGTTCCTACTATTGCTATGCATTTCATGGTAACATTAAATTCTTAAAATAAAAGTGACATTCTCCTTATCTTTTGTTTTCATCCTTTTACTTAATTTTTTAACAATACCATGAATTGACTCAGGATGTTTGAGAGTGGTTCTGAACTCATTGGATTTCATATGGAGAAAGTAGAATTTAGATCTCACTCAAAATCCAGCAAACTTGACTGTTTTTTAGAATTTCAGGATTGGGGAGATTGAAATGTTTCCATTGGATTTTGTCATGTATGAGGGTATCAAACTAGCAATAAATCAATTGCACCAATCCCTCTATGTACCTTGATGTTAGTGGCATTGATTGTTGAACTCCTCTATCATAATCCTACTAAAAATGTACCCATCACTCAAGCAAATCTTGAAATAACATGCTAAGCATCTTTGATCTTATTTTAATGCTTAGAGGGTGAGATTGATGACGAAGATACCAATTTTGGCGAAGATTTTGATGATATGTAGGTATTTATTGTAGCATGAGTTTTTTTGGATGCTAGAGGCCATCTAGTGTCAGTTTTTTTATGTATTTTCGATTCAAAAATGGATTGCACCCAGTGTTATTTTAGTTATGCCCACCCTTACATGCTCTATAAATGAGAATTTTGCTTATTTGTGTATATAAATAGTTTGGATTCATATGGATGCACATGAATATATGTGCTTTTCTTTAACATTTGAATATTTTGTGTGTTTTTGGTTCACCGGATTTTTGGTTCCATTTTTTTAACGATTCCAGTCCAGTTTTGACTAGTTCCTGGTCCGAAGGGTCTACTGGTTCGATGAACAGTCTGGTTTTGATAGGCATTGCCTTCTGGTGATCTTGAATTACATACAAAGTCAAACCCTTTAAATAGTTCCAAACAAAACCAAGAAAGTAGAGTCTTCTAACTCAAAACATACATCACATAATAAACCTGAGGTTGAACCCCCAAAATACACTAAAAAGATATTTTTATTATGCCGCAAGGAGAAGAATACTCCCACTATCCAACCATGAATTACAAATGAGAAAGTCCTCTTTATATGAAGGAGGTAGGGAACTTCCTTCTCACTAAAATAATATTATTTGGGTAATTTCCTTACATATAGCAAGGAAATTGTAGATCTAATCTACTTCTAAAAACTAAAAATTAATAAAATAGGTGGTCAAAGCCACATGTACAATGAGAAATAAGGTGGTCCTACAAAAAGGTGGACCAATCCATCCATCTAGGGAAGAAAAGGTACATAAATTATTATTTCTTGAAAATAATGACCAACATTCCCTTGATTCATGCTTCAAATAGTTGTTAAATCTTGAAGGATGTCTAGGTCCCAAGAAATGGTTCAATGTTCCCACATGTAACTTGATCTAAGCTGTAATATTCTTTAAAAAGGCTTGATCAATTGAAAAAGGAGCACAATGTCCCTTTGGTTGCCCAATGTTGACATAGAGGAACCTTCCTTGCCCACACATGTGAGTTGGCATGCAAATTGACCAATCCCAAAAACTGCCTTTTGGAGAAAACGGCCTGGAGTATTTGTCCAGGGTTTTGCTTGAGGAAGGTGGGTCATGTCAGGAGGATTCCAACAAGCTATCACATGCCAATATTGGAGCTAGGGCATTATCTGTAGGTTCACTTGAAGAACTCGCACATGCAAGCTGGAAACTGTCATTTTTTGCTTGCATGGATGCTAGAACTCCAGCATTTTGCTATTTTTGGGCTCCAAGAGGCTGGCACATGTGATAGGAGGCTCTCTCCATGACATGCAACATTGAACATTTCACGTGCAACATAAATGTACTTTTCCACCTTTTACTCGTACATTACTATGCCGACGCTCCCCTTAGCCTGCTGAATTTTGCTTGAAAAAAAAAACCTTCTTTTGCCAAAATTTCAACGTGTCATGTCAAGTATGCATGATACTGAAAAAAATGAGCCCTTGTTGAAATTTTGACCTGGGAACCTTGAGCATTGAGGTACCATGAGAATATGCAAAAAATTTCCTGTCTCCAATCTGCCCTGCTAAACCAAATTGAATTTTAACTAACTATAGGTACCCCTGCTGCAAGGAAGGGTAACACACCCTCAAAGTAATTTTCTGCAATCTGGAAACAGCCCTCATTGTGTGATACTAGCCTGTCATATCAGCATTATCATACGGTATATCTTTTCACCTCATTTGAATCAAATGCTCATAAGACCTCTATACTCAGTTTTACCTAACTGGATGTTTGCCACTAATCTACTCTTTCAACCACCCAAAAATAACACATAAATCAATCATTTTCTGTTTTACTAAATTTGAAATTAATATTGACCTCCAAGGACAGATTTAGTAATCCAAGCCTTAGGCATACCTGCCTTGTGCCAGAGGAGAGCCAGCCTAAAGAGAGAGAAAGAGCAATTGTGGTGACAATGCATACACTCTTCTTAGTTCCCTCTATGATTGAACTCATTAGCATGTCTTTATAACTTGACTGCAATTTTTGGTGGTAACACAACCTACGTACTAAGCCTTTCCAAAAAAGGAAAACGTGGAAGAACAAGTAAAATAACTCTTATAAAAAGACTTCAAAGAACCATCTAGAGCATGATAAGGAGATTTAGTATTACTGTGGACAAAAAGAAAGATGGCACCATGAGGATGTATTTGGTTACAAGTCCATTAAAAAAATGACAGTAAAAGATAAACAAAATACATCCTCCCAAGGATAGATGACCTCCTAGGTGCACTGAAAAAGGCATGTTTCTTTAACGAAATGTAACTAAGAAGTGAGAATGACTAGGTAAAAATAAAGATAAAAAACCTGAACTGCTGAAACTAGTTTTTACAATGAAAGATAGCCACTACAAATGCCTAGATATGTCTTTCAGACTAACAAAAGCACCAGCCACTTTCACTTAGCGAGCAAACGTTTCTGACCGTAACTAGGAACACTTGCATTAGTATTTGTGGGTGATATCATAATCTTTAGAAAATAAAAGAAAACACAACCATATGTCAAACTTTCAAAATATAGTTTCTTCAAAAACCAAGTTGAATATCTTTTGCATATACTATGGATAAAAAATTAAAAAAAATAAAGATGATATCAATTAACCAGAACAAAATAAAAGTGGTAGAAGGCTGCAGGACGACAGTACATGTGTGAGAGCAAAGAAGCTTCTTAACACTCAAACCTCCACAGAATATTCATAGCACATTTCTTACAAATATCAAACACCGTACTAAACAGGGGTTCCAAAAGTACAAAAAGTAAAAAACAAGCCTTTGAGAATTTAGAGAAACTGAAGCCCCTGTATCAACTTTACTAGACCCATCGAATACATTTTATCATCTACACCAACGCAAATATAAAAGGCAGAGGAGTAGTTATGATCCAATTGGTAAAGTAGTACTGTAAAAAAAAAGAATGTTGATCACTATTTAACAATGATCCCCCATTTTGTTATCAAGAAATATTGGTGATTATACATGCCATCATGACATGGAAAAACTACCTAAAATACAATGCATTCGAATTTTTGCAGTACACCATTTCTTTACTTCCCACATAAAGGAGAATTTACTAGAACCAACAATATAGATGGTCATTAATCTTCAGATGACTGTAAACCAAAAGCAACCTATAAAGTAAGAAGTGAAAACATAATGATGATACCATTTCTTATACTTGAAACATTCAAAGCCACATTTCTCATTCCATTGTTGTTTTCTATTTCATTTCCCAAATTCTGTTTTCGGGTAAACATCGGATATGCATTTAAATACAAGATATAAGCAAACAACACTAAAGCACATTACTTATCCTTGTACATAGCTACCACCATGATAATGTTTGTCATGTGTAAATTTTAATAGAAGTACTTTATTCTCTTCTCTATTTGTCAGGGAATCCTTTAAAGTTTAAACATGGACAACAATTTTAAAGGTCTATAAAGCACAATATCCCAGTACAACACAAGCAGAAGGAAAGGATAAAACAGGCAGACTGACAGCACTGCATTCTATAAATAGATATGACAAAAAGTGATATCCAGAAAACATGTCTTCACCTTTTGAATGATAATCATATAAAAGGGCAGTGCTTGTCCCATTCCACTTTGTAAAAGTTAAAAATCACTGGATCAAGTATAAGGGCAATAATGTAATAAGATGAACATTATCATCCATATATGTTACAACTAAGAAGCCAATTGTACTTTCAGTTGGCTAGTTACATTATCTTGACCTCACCATGGTTGAAGTCATCCAACTGGGGATCCTTAACCGTCTGAAGGCTATGAAGAAAGGTAACATAGGAAAGGCAGTTTCGCCTTTAGCGAGAAAATCTAGGAGATAAAAAAATGTTTTCTACGACAAACCTAAAGATTCTTGTTACCACCGTAAGATTGATTATTATGTGTTATATACTGATGATTCTAAAGCAAAGTTGGACTCTATTTGTACGTCCAAATATTTTGGATTTCCAGCATCTAAATAATCTTTTTGAATCATTTTATTTGGATTTGAAGACATTTAAACTCAGATTAAAAAGTGACGAGGATACCATTTGAGGATGCAATAGGAGCAGCTCGTTTGCAATTGAAAGCATCTTTCTTAGCTTTAAGCTTTTGTTTCGAGCCATTGATTGCTTTGGAATGCTTCATTTCAAGTTTATCAGGTTTGCCCATTTTTCTCTGAAACAAAAATATTAGATAATCAGTCAAATCAGAAGATTAAATATCAGAAGTAAACTCATTCACAAATACAGTAAAGTCAAATTTATTCCATGTTCAATTTTCCCTGTATATACTATAACCAATGTACAATGTTTACACGAAATCCAGAGCTTATTGTTCTTTTGTGAGTTCTTGGACTCACAAACACTGCAATTGATATTTTAATTGAAAATTGATACATATACAGGAAAATTTCTGGTAAATTGGGTTCAGACCAGGTGGTAGGGAGCAATAATTATTATCTTCCCCACCTAGATTTAATTACCGCAAGTGACAGGTACAGCTCTTAATGAGTATATCATTGTAATGGCTTCAAGCTTTGTTGTTCACCAACCTTGAACCTTGAAGATTCTAGGGTTTACCCTGGGTACCATTCTCGAAATGAGGGGAAGTACACGGGTTTTCTGCAGGTGTGTAACCTGGAAAAAAAAAATTATAGGGAATTTGTTGATCATTTAATTAAATTATAAATATTGTTATTCTTACTACAAAAAGAACCCTAGTAAGTTAGTAACAGATCCAGTAAGGCGAAAGAAGCCATTTAAATCCTTCTTAGACACAAACCCCATCTCTCACGATTATTAGGACCATTGAATAGGTAAAATATTGCATTCTGATTAGTAATTCAAAACAACTCATTCACTCTTGACCTCCCAAGCCACAAGGTGAGAACAGTCGGTGCCTACATTCGAGGTCTGAGCTTTGCCATACAAAATTAAAACCAATATAGGTTTTAAGTGTGAACATATGGGTAAGATTGCTTTGGTCCTTGGCCATACAACCCTTTTTTAGAATAATTCACAACCCCTTATTACTGATTGATGAAAAAATCAGCATCAGCAAAAAAATCAACAAGGTCTGGATTCTGGACATCAGCAACATTGGTGAAAAAACCAGCAAACAGCCACAAGCACTACAAAATACAAAATACATTCACTTTTTTCAATTTCTTTATATAGAAACAAACAACATCATCAAATAAACACATTCCCACATAAAGATGATATACACACTAATATATAAGATGTATAGAATACCAAATGATACATCAAACCACTATTGTTTGACACGTCTACAACTCATCAAATCTTCCAAGTCTGACCAAGTGACCTCTGAAATGAGTACTTGGCTCAGAGTCGCCAAGTACATTCAGGACTCGGTGCAGATTTTCCAGAGTCACAAGTCTACTCTCAAACTCAGCCTAGACTCGCAAGTCCAACCCTATAGCAATTTCATGGAACCCCTGCACCATCTTAAAGGTAAAAGAAAATTTTAGAGGGGAAAAACACCAAGATTGAAAGACTAAAACCCTAAAATAATTGATAAAGAGTGACCCCCTCTCATTTCACTCTCATCTCTCACACTATACATTTTCTCTCGTTCCTTTTTTTGATGTTTGATGTGAGTTTGTTACTATGAGGGGCAATTTTATTTATTGTGAGTGTGTTTGATAGCTTGTTAAGGAGGTCAAGCTCTACTATTAGTGTCCGAGATTGAGCAATGCTAGTTTGAGAGTGTGCTTCTGAAGGAAGTCGAATCTTGCTATCAATGTTTCCAGGGAAATTTCATTTGTTGTGGGGAGGGACAATTTTATTTGTTATTTAAAGGGTGGGTGATTTTGATTGTTGTGCTATGGTAGTGTGAAGGCAGGGTTACACTTTTGCTATGTGAAGCACATTGTGAGAAGGAAGTATGTAAATTTGTCAAGTGGGGAGGAACAATTTTATTTGTTATTTAAAGCGTGGGTGATTTTGATTGTTGTGTAATGGTAGTGTGAAGGCAGGGTTACACTTTTGCTATGTGAAGCACATTGTGAGAAGGAAGTATGTCAATTGGTCAAGTATATGATTTGAATTTTTTTCTATATCAGACTACAGTGTTGAATAAACTTTTAATCAATCTACTAGCATATGAAGAGCTGAATTTTTAAATTTTTAGTCGATCTGCTAGATCCTTATCCATAGCTCCTAAAACCAAATCTAGGAGACCTCTTGATCAAGCAAGGTAACAGTGTGTCTAGGTGGATACGAATGATGACAAGCAAGTCAAATGCAGACACAATTTGGTTGTTATACTTGGGGGAATAAAAACATTGAAACGGAACCTAGTGAGAATCCCATACAAAGATGTCATAGTTTGTGACCATTGCACTGCAGAAGTTACAACCCAAATGCAAGTTGCTTTGGATAATATCAAAGAAAACAATGCAAGGAAAACTGGGATGAAGTCAGAAGTTGCAGGAATGTGTAGATGTCCAATGCCACCTCCCAATACTTGCTCATGAAGGTCCAAGTATCAACTCTTCTTTCTTCCTTTCTCGCACAACCCAAGACCTCAACCATCCTTGGAGAGTTTTGACAAAAACAAGAGAAAGGAGGTATATATGAGTGTGAGGATGTTTTGGTGCCATGATAGATCCTTTTTATCAGCCGATAGTAGATGTTATTGAGGTATTGGCCCCAGATACAAAGTCCCCTCTTATAGTGTAATTAGGGAGAAAGAGGTAGATGAAGAGTTATAATTTGTCGAGGCGCAGTTGGAAGGCCTTAGAAGTTCATGGGAGAGTATCAATTGCACCATTATGTCAAAGGGGTGTGCTAATCAAAGTAATAGAACAATCCTCAATCTTCTTGTGCCATGCCCTAAAGAATAATGTTATCGAAATCCATTGATACATCGTCACATGTAAAGATTGCAATCTAATATATTCATTATTGGTGAAGATTGTGGAAGAAATTGGAGTCAAAATATATCATCCAAGCAATCACGAAAAATGCTGCAAATTATGTGGAAGCTAAAAACATGCTATGCAATAACTACCGCACTATTTTTTGGACCCTGTGTGTTTTCCATTGCATAGAACAAATTTTGGAGGACAAAAGGAAGTTGGAGTGGGTGTAAAATATTGTTCATGAATGCAAACGAATAACCAAGTACATTTATAGCCATGGTTGGGTGTTGATCCTTGTGAGAGAGTTCACAGAGCACAAACTCACCCACCCAATTGTTGCACACTTTGCAACAATTTCTCTCATTCCAAATCCTTTACAATAAGTACCAAGCACCAAAGGAATGTTTTGTACGGAGAAATGGCTATATTGAAAAAGACAACACTTAACCAGATCCAATGGTTGTTAAAGTGTCTCTCTTTAAAGCTAGATTACTAGGATGCATATACAGATTTGGATGTGGATCTGTCAGACTTTTGAAAACCTAGGATCCACATACGGTGGGAAACAGCAAGTACAAAATAATATAAATTTTTTTTTTCCAAAATAGGAAAAAACCTATAATAACAAGGGCTATTAACCTAACCTCTGTCGATACAATCTCACAATCTCAAGATGTTGGTGCATCATTATTTCTAGATAAAACCTGGCCACCTAAAATAACCCACTAGTGGTACTTCCACTCCTGCCAGATACTTCTAGGTCTTGGGTTGTTAACTCATTTCCTTCTTTTTGAAAAAGATGAACATTAAGCCAATTAAATTGTTTATTATTGGTAAAGACAAAACTTACATAAAAATTATAAAAATTTCAATATATAAGATATACAATATTTATATAGATACTTGTATAAAATAAATTAAAGAGGCCATCACAACTTTGTATAAGGGGAATAAATCTAAATATCCCCCCCTAAGAACAATTATTGATTCCAAGTGGGAGAAGCAGCTACATTCGCAGCTACATGCAACAGGAGCGTATCTCAATCTGAGCACAATTTATAACTAAGTTACAGGAAATGTGGCCCCCTGCGTAGCAACTTTGTTTTCATAACCAAATGCTAAAACGTGACTAAAACATGTTTGAAATGCATTTCAGTTTGTATGGAACTGAAACACGTTTTAACATCTATAAATTGCATCTCCAAATGAACTTTGTCCAATTTTTCCTTAATTTAATTGTTGGGACCTACATTTTTTGTTTTAATGCCTAATTAGAGGTTAATTATGAATTAATGAGACTTCTAGAATCCTCTAAGAATGGAATTTTTTTTTGAAGAGGGTTTCATCCTTTTACTTAAATTTTTTACATTACCATTAACTTTTTCAGGATGTTTGTGAGTAATTTCAAACTCATCAGACTTCATATCGAGAAAGTAGAATTTCATATCCCATTCAAAATTCAGCAAACCTAACAGTTTTCAAGATTTTGGGATTGGTAGGATAGTAGCACTTCGTTAGATTCTATCATGTATGAGGGTATCGAATTGGCAATTAATCAAGAGAACAAAACCCATTATGTCCCTCGATGTTAGTGATAGTGCTTGTAAGACCCAAACTGCATGGAACAGGCCACCACAGATTGTATCATGGACATGCAAATCAAGAACACTCACCAGCAAAAGATCCAACTCTATCGAGTTGTCAAAGCTTGCCAACTCCTGCACCAAAGCAAGTGGTTCACCAGGGACCAAGTTCAGCAGAAGTTTCCTCATCTCATGGAGGAACTCAATGCAATGGGGACCATGGCTTCCTAAGGGGGGAGCAATGATCCAAGTGGATATTGGTGGCCACCCGGCTACTCCACTTGGGGCCTCACCATTGTTTCTTTCGGTTTTTCAATTTCCTTAATAATAGCACAGTTTACTATTTTTAGCAGTTTTTCGGGTCTTGAACTTCTAGAGTCGTTTTGAGGCTCTAAACGACATTTTTTGGGAAAACAAGGAGCCACATGGGTCGTAGATAGATGTTGCTCACTCAAAAGTTGTAGTCCTCGGATAGATCTTTCTAACGAGGCATTAAGCGTGTCAAACGAAGATCGTATGCCAAAGTTACGTCCCCGGGAAGTTGATGTACCAATTTACCGAAACAAAGCCCATAGTTTTGGTGCTTCATCTCCTAGGGTTAGGTTTTTGATGTTTAGGGTTTTCCATTGTTTCTCAATAATAAATAGGCCCTCGAGCCTCATAGTAACACACTTCAGAGGCATGTAGCCACCACATCTCTTCTCAGAGATAAGCTACCAGCGTCCTAGCTAGTTTATTTCCATTCCATCTCTAAACAAATTTCAGTTCTTTGATATGAATGAAATGAAGTGTTATTTCCGCTGCATTTTTGTATTTATGGTTATATGTGTATTCTGTTGCATTCCTGAATAAATCCGGATTAGTGTTATCAGAGCGGTCTGCTCTTTCTCGATCCTTCTTTGCATGTCCCCAACAAGGTCGAGGTATAAGAAGTTAGGGCTCGATCTGGTTGAACCTTTGCAAGATCAGCCTCGCAAACCCCGACGGTCGCCATAAGGGACGGAAAGAAAGATGAGGGAGCAGGAGATCCTATCACAATATTGCTCGAGGAGGCCCTCGAAAAGCAAAGGAACGCGATGATGGATAAATTTACCCAGATCTTTCAACAACTACCCACCGGCGGCGCATCTGTATCCAGCAACCACTCTGGAGGCGCAACTCTTTTTAAGGTACAAGTAAACTTTGACATTCCCATATTTGAGGGCCAAATAGATGCATACACCGTAGATAGATGGTTGAATCTATTGGAAGGATATTTCTTGATTCATGACTTTTCCGACCAGGGGAAGATTATTTTTGCACTCCTCAAAGCTATCCCCCATGTCAAGGACCGATGGGAAACCTACTGTCAAAAAAAGGACGAGGGGGAACCCTCCCTATTCTCGGTCGTACCCACTTGGAATTCTTTTTGAGACGCCATCAAGGAACAATATTATCCCGTGGGGAGCTATGAGGACAAGTACATACAATGGACTACGCTGCGGTAGCAAAGGGATCAAGATGTGCATGAGCTGACGAATCTGTTCCATACCCTGCACACAAAGTTGGGTATCAAAGATTCGGAGAAACATTTGGTGCTGAAGTACCACAGTTGTCTGCACATATACATTCCAAAGGAAATGGAGTTCCTCGACATCTCCTCGCTTGGTACGGCATACCGATACGCTGCCAAGATTGAGCAGAAATTCAAACAGAAGAAGCGAAACTTTGGATATGTGAATCAAAAGCAAGGGAAAGGTGCCCCCAAACAGCAGAACAAAGGACAAAACCAAGGCATGGTGGCCCAAGATAACCTACTGAAGCCGCAAGCAAAGAACAACACCGCGAAGCTGAAGAAGGACACAAGAAAGTGGTGTGAGTGAGTTCCAGAAGAGCTCCACTCACAACACAAGTGAGTGTCGAGCCAAGCAGTCACTGTTGGTCGAGATGAGGGCTTCTAAATAAGATGCATGCTCCGAATCTGAATCAGAACCCGACAAGGGGAATGACAAAGGTAAGCAGATTATTGATGCGGAGCCCAATGCCACCGTTGCCAGTACAAAGATCCAGAAAGAGGAACCGGAAGATCTAGAGGAGAAGCGTCTCTTCCACTCCCAGATGTGGGTAAAGGGTTCCCCGCTACAATTCATTGTCAACAGTGGGAGTCAAAAGAACTTCATTTCAGCAGAGGAAAGGAAGCGATTGGGCTTGCCGACCACAGCACACCCACAGTCGTACACCATCGGGTGGATTCACCAAGGACGGGATCTCTGCATCAGCCAGCAGTGTCGCCTTCCCTACAGCATCAAGCCATTCATGAATGAGGTATTGTGTGACATTGCTCCTCTTGATGTTACTTTGGGCAATAAGTTGTACAGGATACCAGACGTACCACCGCCTGCGGCTATCTCTTTGGTTACTGCAAAACAATGCAGTAAGCTCATTTCCAAAACTGGGAAATTTGTTTTCCTGATGATCTGCCCCCAAGGCAAGAAGAAGATTGTGGCCACGACCTCTAGACAGGGCTCCTTCGCACGACAACAACAAAGGACAAGGTCATGGAGGAGTACGAGGACATCTTCACCTCACCCACAGGGGTGCCTCTGCACTGTCAGGTCAAGCACCCCATCGATCTGACCCCAGGTGCGTCATTGCCTAATGGACCGATCTATCAACGCTCTGTTCTGGAGAACTATGAAATCAAGAGGCAGATTAAGGAGCTGCTGCAAAAAGGTCACATCCGGCCGAGTTCATCGCCCTGTGGGAGCCCGATCATGTTGGTGCAGAAGAGGGATGGGACTTGGAGACTCTGTATTGACTATCAGGCGTTGAACAAGATCACTGTTCGGAATAGGTACCCGATCCCACGAATTGATGACCTTCTGGATCAACTCAAAGGGGCGAAGTATTTCAGCAAGATCGACTTGAAATCCGAGTATCACCAGGTACCAATCGAACCCTCTGATGTGTGGAAGACTGCCTTCAAAGCCAAGGAGGGCCTTTTCGAATGGTTGGTCATGCCTTTCAGGTTGACGAATGCTCCCGCAACCTTCATGAGGCTGATGGACGACATCTTGCAGCCATTCACCAACACATTTGTAGTAGTGCACTTGGATGACATCCTAATATTCAGCCAAACTTGGGAAGAGCACCTCCACCACATCCGACTGGTCCTCCAAACACTGCAGCAACACAAGTTGTGCGCCAATTTGGAGAAGTGCACTTTTGGCATGACCCAGGTTCAGTATTTGGAATACATTATTGATGAACGAGGGGTGCATGTGGATCCAACCAACATCCAAGTAATTTGGGATTGGTCGGCCCCAACCACTCTAACAGAGTTTCGTAGCTTTCTGGGTCTTGCTAATTTCCACCCCAAGTTCGTGTTGGGATTCTCTCATATCACTTGGCCCTTGAGTCAAGTCACCAAGGAAGGAGCGAAAGCAAAATTCTTTTGGTCGGAATCTCAACAGAAGGCGTTCGTAGAATTAAAACATCGCCTCTGCTCTGCCCCAGTGCTCACATTACCAAACTTGCAAAAACCATTTGAGATCAAGACAGATGCCTTTGACTATGTTATTGGGGCAGTTCTTACTCAACAGGGGCATCCAATGGCATATCATAGTGAGACATTGTCCGACACAGTCTGCAAGTATCCCACTTATGACAAAGAAATGTATTCCATTGCGCAGGCTTGCCACCAATGGAGCATTACATTTTAGGGAAGGAAACAGTCATCCACACAGACCACCGACCCCTACAGTTCATACAGACACAAGGGAAGTTGCAGAACGATTGCCATCAGAATTGGTCCACATATCTGCAACAATTTCGTTTGAACATCAAGTATAAGAAGGGCAGCAACAATAATGTTGCACACTGACTCAACCCACCACCGATCGTGGCACTAACCATCGTTCTCAACTATTGTGGGCACGAGACTTCTGATTGGCTGCTTCTCTACAAGAGCAATCCGGAATTCGGCCACACATACAAGACACTCTTGGAGGGTACGCAAGTTCCAAATTTTCACCTCCAGGATGCACTACTATGTCACCTGAGACACCTTTCTGTTCCTTCAAGTGAGCGTGCCAAGATGATTTGGGAAGAACACTACAGTCAGGTCGTTGGGCATTTCGGGGTCAAGAAAGCAGTGGCAGTGCTGCAGAAGTATTTCTATTAGTTGAACCTTCGACCGGATGTTGGGAAGTACATCAGATGCTGCACTGCTTGCACCATTTCCAAACCGACCATCAAGAAGCAAGGCCTCTATACTCAGTTACCTACCCCTAGTCGACCTTGGGAATCTATCTCCATGGATTACATGTCGGGCCTTCCTTCTACTAAGCATCGAAACGACTGTGTTTTCATGGTCATCAACAGATTCTCAAAGATGGCCATTATGTCGGCCTGCAAGAAGAATATCACAGCAGAAGCCACTGTTAAACTCTTCTTTTAACGAGTGTGGGTGCACTTTGGGATCCCACAGTCTATCATCTCAGATCAGGACAGCAGGTTCCTCAACACATTTTGGTCCAACATCTAGTCAATGCTGGACACCAAGCTCACCAAGCAAACAGCTTTCCATCCCCAAACTGATGGCCAAACAGAGGTCGTCAACAAGATGATTGTACACATTTTGCGCATGTACAATTCAAAACATCCATGCACATGGGATGAGAGTCTTCCCTATGTACAACACAGTTATAACCGGGCTCTCCACAGCTCAACCAGGCTCTCCACAACCCCTTTCAGGTGGGCCTGGGGTTTGAGCCACCTGTCCCATTGACGTAGCCATGCCATTTGTGGCTACTCAAGCCGATTCAGCTGATGTCTAGTATGAAGCTGACAAAGCGAACAACTTCATTGAGCATATTCAACACATCTGCCAACAAGTTCATGACATTGGACAGAGCCAAATCTAAGTACAAGCAACAACATGATCAACATCGAGTGCCACACAACTTCCAGGTGGGCGACAAAGTGTGGCTACATTTGCAGAAGAAGCATCTCACTGGACCCCACCGCAAGCTTCGCCCACTCTAATATGGGTCGTACACCATCACCAAGGCTGTAGGAAACAATGCCTTCGAGCTCAATATTCCACCATTCTTTGGTCTACACCCAGTATTCAATGTGGACCGCCTTCGGCCCTACTTCCCATCTCTACTAGACACCTCCGACATTGCAGAACAGCTCACACCAACAGAGTTAAACCCAGACTGCATGGAACAGGCCACCACAGATTGTATCATGGACATGAAAATCAAACACACTCGCCAGCAGAAGATCCAACTGTATCGAGTTGTCAAAGTTGGCCAACTCCTGCACCAAGGCAACAAGTTCACCAGGGACCAAGTTTAGCAAAAGTTTCCTCATCTCATGGAGGAACTCAACGCAATGGGGACCATTGCTTCCTAAGGGGGGAGGAATGATCTAAGTGGATATTGGTGGCCACCTGCCTATTCCACTTGGGGCCCCACCATTGTTTCTTTCGATTTTTCAGTTTCCTTAATTGTAGCACAATTTACTATTTTTAGCAGTTTTTCGGGTCCTGAACTTCCAGAGTCGTTTTAAGGCCCTAACCGATGTTTCTTTGGGAAAAACAAGAGCAACGACCCATGTTGCCCACTCAAAAGTTGTAGTCCTCGGATAGATCTTTCTAACAAGGTATTGAGCGTGTCAAACGGAGATCGTATGCCAAAGTTACGTCCTCGGGAAGTTGATATACCAATTTACCCAAACGGAGCCCATAGTTTTGGCGCTACATCTCCTAGGGCTAGGCTTTTGGATGTTTAGGGTATTCCATTGTTTCTCAATAATAAATAGGACCTCAAGCCTCATTACAACACAGTTCAGAGGCTTATATCCACCACATATCTTCTCAGAAATAAGCTATCAGCGCCCTAGCTAGTTTATTTCCATTCCGTCTGTAAACAAATTTCAATTCTTTTATATTAATGAAATAGAGCGTTATTTCCGCTGCATTTTTGTATTTGTGTTTATATGTATATTCTGTTGCGTTCCTGCATAAATCCGAATCAGTGGCTTAACGAAAACATTTTACATAGTGCACATGTATGTTTTGTTTAAGTTGTTGCAATGGCTGGGAATGCTAGAGATATTTTCATATTGGAGCAACGTTGTCACCCTCTCAGTTACTCTAGTTGGCTTATATATTTATGTAGGATTATTTTCCGGTGAATTGAGGATAAAATTATGGCCACTGCCTTTTTATATAATGATTATCCGCCAATTTTATTATGATGTTGATGGCTTGTAGAAGCAACTAGACAACCTTCTTTACTCATTGAATGGTTGGAAATTAATAATCAAACTTGTAAATTTTCGTAGATATTCTATGCTTGATGCAACTTTACTTTTATTTCCAATATCAAACAGCAATCACATAAACAAGAAAGTAAAATGATGATAGAACATACCAATAGATCGACAAAAGACAAGCCAAAAATACATTTAACTTGCTCAGCAAGAATATGTGTTGTGGTGTGTTACGGCGGTCAACAGGATGCTTCAACCAGCAAAGTTTCTACATAGTCAGCCAACCAAAATGTGTCACACAACCCTCTCGGACAACTCTACAACGATCAACCTAAAGTCAACAAAAGTCAATGTTGTCTGATCAACACAAAAACAGCAGCAGCAAAAGTCAACGTCCAGGCTCGATTTCTGTGCCAAAAAATGCGAACTGCAGAAATTGAAATTTTGGGAGAGTTTGAGGTCAATTTGACCACGTGTTGACCAAAGTCAATGCTGGTCAAATCTGCGCTGAAAACCCTAGGTCAAAACCAGAAAATCCTTTGCTGCAATTTCCCACGTGTGAGAGAAGAAGAGCCTCCAAGATGATGATCGAACCAATCAGATGATGAGAGAGAATGTGTGATGAGTGATGGTGAAAATGACCTCCAACGTTGACCTAGATATATCCATCAGTGAGGGTGTGTGACACATATGTTGGGGCTCCAAGCCTACATTATAATTATGGCCGACCTTGCACATAAGTGGAATTAATTCAAAATAAATGTTCTCCTCATTGGATCAAGATTATCTTTAGATCGATCTTGCACCTCTCAGAAAGAGGAATCCAATAAAAACATTGGCATCTTCATCTGAGCATTGCAACATGGAGTTTGGCCCTAGTTGTCCAAAATTAACACTCCCTCTCAACTAGGGAGAACTCCATCCACCTATGCCATCCAAACATCATGCGACATCTCATCGTAACTTGCTTTGTTGACTTCTTTATTTCAGAACAAAAGGTGAGTCACAAAGCCATCACTCTCGGCTGACAAAATCAGCTCAGGGGTCTGAAACCTCTATAGGACTCAAAGGAGTCACATACCAACCCGAAGTTAGTTTACCTAACCCGAAGTCAGTTGGAGGTCTGAAACCTCATTAGGCTTGATCCCAGATCAAGTGGTTGGACACGTGCCATCCTAGACATAGAGAGTACGACAATCTCTAATGCGTCCATCGGTCTTTGCTACTGGTCTCTAGTTTTTCCCACCTCAATGGCCAAATGAGAGGCACTTCCCATGAGTCCGGGACTCAATGGGTAGGATGCATACAGGGCATAGATCATGAAAGGTGAACCAACTCAATATCATAACGGTGGGGCAGAAGCACACCAACAAGGTTCGGCAAGCCTAGCCATGTGGTTGCTTATAGCTCCAAGAAGTTATCCCCAAGGCCCCTTGGAGCTCCCAGAGCTCATCGTCCAACATGACCCTCAGAATAAGGTCGTTCCACGATACCAAGATTCTCGCGGAAGGTTAAGAACTTTACCTTCCCCAAGGGCTTTGTGAGAATATTTACGACCTTCTCATCAGTTCCTATATGATCGAGCCTTACAGCACCTCGCTGTACCATATCCCGGATAAAGTGGTACCTGATATCAATATGCTTAGATCGATCGTGGAACACGGGATTCTTGGACAACCGAATCCCACTCTGGTTATCACAAAGGATAACATTGGTATCTAGCATATGCCCAAACAGCTCACTGAAGAGCTTTCGCAACCAAACTGCTTCACAACAGTCCATACTTGCTGCAATGTATTCGACCTCAATGGTGCTCAAAGCCACCGACTTCTGCTTCCTGCTCATCCAAGATATCGAAGCAGACCCAAGTGTGAAGCAGCATCCAGATGTGCTCTTGCGATCCACCACACTGGCAACCCAATCGGCATCAGTATATCCATGGAGTGTCACGCTCTCAACAATGTATCTCAGCCCATGGTTTATTATGCCCCGAAGATATCTCAACAGATTCTTGGCACCAACCTAGTGAATGTGATGAGCATCAACCATGTGTTGACCCAAAGTGTTCACTGCAAAACATATGTTCGGACAGGCGTTCACTAAGAACATCAGGGCCCCCACGAATTGACGATACTCAGTAGGATTTGCTAGCACGGGCCCAGCAGCACTACCACTCAACTTCTTAAAGTTGAGCTCCATCGGTGTCGACACGAACTTACAGTCCACCATTCCAAATCTTTCCAACAGCTTCATAATATATTTTCCTTGAGAAAGAATAATCTCGCCAGGTCTTTGCCAAACCTCCAGGCCTAGGAAGTAATGCATCAGTCCTGGGTCTTTCATCTCAAACTTAGACGCGAGCTCCCTCTTACACTGATGAATGAGAGGGTCTGCACCTGTCAAGAAGAGGTCGTCCACATACAACACCAGAATGAGAGGCTTTTCTCCATCAACCATGAGGTAAAGGTTCGGATCAACATTACTACGAGTGAAGCCCAGCTTCATCAGGTAGCTATCTATCCTCTCGTAACAAGCCCTGGGGGCTTGTTTCAACCCATAGAGGGCTTTCTTCAACCTGCAAACATGGGTGTCTCTATCCTGGACTTCGAACCCAGAGGTTGCTCCACATACACCTCTTCCTTTATCGCACCATGCAAAAATGCGGTCTTCACATCCATCTGATGAAGATTCCATCCTTGCATAGCAGCAAGGGCTATGATAGATCGAATGGTGGTATATCGGGCCACAGGTGCAAATATATCATCATAGTCTACGCCTTCCTTTTGAGAGAATCCTAGGCAACGAATCTTGCCTTGAACTTTTCAGCACTACCATCAGATCCATGCTTGATCTTATAGAGCCATTTCGAGGTGACAACTGCTTTGTCCTCCGGTCTTGGAACCACATCCCATACATCATTCTTCATAATGGACTCATATTCTTCGTGCATAGCATCCTTCCAGACTTGATGCTTGACAACTTCTTCAAAAGATCCAAGCTCAGATTGTACGATTGTACTCATGGCTGCTAGATACCCTTGGTATCTATTCTGCTTCTTGCTTTCACGGAATGTCCCCCTTGGGGCCATATGTCTCTCGGCATCCTCGAGAGTATCCCTGAGCCATAACGGTCTTCTCTTCATTGAAGGAGGTGGATCAATAGGGTCCATTAGTCCTTCAACATCGAGCATCGTCTCGTCCTTCGGTTCTTCCTAGTTTCCAGACCTTACTTCGTGATCTTCCTCAGAGCTCGAAAGATTGATTACTTTCCTGGGGGAAGCATCTTCATTAAAGGTAACATTGTGGCATATCTCCACTTGTCTTTTGACTAGGCACATAGACTCTATAAGCCTTCGAAGTTTCACTGTAGCTCACAAACATTCCCTTTTTCCCAGAAGCATCCAGCTTGCTCCTCTTCTCTGTCGGCACATGAAAATAAATGGGACAACCAAAAACTCTAAAATGAGAGACGTCAGGTTTCTTACCAGAGAAAACCTCTTCGGGAGTTTTGGAGTCTAGAGCGGAATGCGGGCATCGATTTTGTATGTACACAGCAGTGTTCGCAGCTTCTCCCCACAGAAACTTCGGAAGACCTCGGTCACATAGCATGGCACGGGCAACTTCCACAATGGTCATGTTCTTTCTTTCAGCAACGCAATTTTCCTCGGGAGTATATACGGTTGTGGTCTCCCTCTTGATGCCAGCTTCTCTGCAAAAGTTATTGAACTCGTTCATCTCATATTCAGTGCCATCATCGGTCCTTAAAATCTTGATCTTCTTCCCTGTTTGATTTTCCACCAAGGCTTTGAAAGTACGAAACCACAGGAAAGCCTCATCCTTCTTCTTCAAGAAGCATATCCAAGTTTTGTGAGAGAAGTCATCTATGAACGTCATATAATAAGAACATCCTCCCAAGGATGTCAAGGGCAGCATACCAGTCTCCAGACAAATCGGAATGTATCAATTGCAAGACATCAGATGTCTTTGTGACACTTGAGGGGAAAGGTCCCCTTGTATGCTTTCCTTCGGCACAACCCTGACATACACCTTCATGATCATTTTTGAACTCGAGCATCTCCGTCACCACCTTCCTTGCTTCGGGAAGGGCTTTGTAATGAAGGTGTCCAAACCTCCGGTGCCATAGTTCAGTCTGTTGGATAGTATCACATGCCATCGCTCCCAGTGGACTTCTTCCAACCTCGTAGAGCGTATCAACTCTAAACCCAATCGTGATAGCTTCCTTGACGCTCTTCTTCTAGATGCGTACCTTCCCATCAACGAATGCCACATTGAAACCTTTGTCTTCCATGGCCGAAATAGACACAAGGTTCTTCTTCAAATCAGGTACATATAGTACATATTGCAAGCGGGGGACTTGACCTTGAGATAAGTGGAGGGTCACAGTCGCTGTCCCTTTAACGAGATATGTGGCATTATCTCCCAGAACAATTTTCAGATTAACATCCTTCTCCACCAAATCAGAAAGTGCTTCCTTAAACCCAGTGAGATGCCTTGAGGCACCACTATCAATCAACCAGACATCCATAGTGTCGGGTGGAGATGCAGCAGAGAGGGTAGATACAAGAATGAATTCATTTCTTTTATCATAAACAACATTTGATTCCTCATACCTGGAATTTCTCGACCTTTTGAAAGGTTGCCCATTTCCATTGCGACCAGAGGGAGCCTTCCTCTTTCCTTTGAACCTATTGTTCCTTTGATTGCCATCCCTCTGGTTGTTGTTGTTGTCATCATCCCCAAGAGAATCCTTCTTATTAGGGCATTCTCTAACATAGTGGGTTGGTCTTGTTACATGTGTAACATCTTCCCTTCTTTCCTTGGGCCCCTGTTCTTCCATGGTTCCTCGGACCACCATTGTACTTCTTAGCACGAGTGGTGAAGGTGGCATTACCTTCATTTTCATATTCCTTCATTCTTGTTTCCTCTTGGACGCATCTCGATAATACTTCGCCAAAATCAAGTATCACATTGTTATTGAGAATGGTAGTATTGAATACATGCCATTCGGAGGAGAGACCTCCAAGTGCAATGAGAACCATTTCTCGGTCGGCTATTGTCTCCCCAATGGCCAGAAGATTATTTCTGATTTCGATCAATTTCAAAAAATAAGATTGAACGGATTCATCCCTGCCTTTCTTCAGATTCTTCAGTTGGTTCTTAAAGAAAAGGACTTGACTTGCATTGTTGGCCTTGAACATGTTGAACAACTTATCATACATCTCCTTGGATGTGTGTAGCTCAGAGATGTAGGCAACCAGACTCTTATGAATTGAATCCCGGATCATCAACTTTGCTTTGATTTCCCCCTTCTTATATTTTGCCTTGGTGGCAGTAGGTGCAGATAATGGAGGCTCTTGGATTTTACCCTACACATAGTCCATGACATCTTGGTCTTCCAACATTAGATCCAAAGTCATCTTCCAGGTATGGAAGTCTTCCTTCCCGGTCAACTTGTCATCAACTTTGAAGCCATTATAGTTTGAGGTACCCATGGATCCTTGACAAATGCTCCTTTTTCGGTGATTGCTCTCAATACAAACTTGGGCTTTGTCTTCACCTCAACTCCGATAACATGTAAATTTTCGTAGATGTTCTATGCTTGATACAACTTTACTTTTATTCCCAATATCAAACAGCGATCACATAAACAAGAAAGTAAACGCGATCACATAAACAAGAAAGTAAAATGTTGATAGAACATACCAATAGATCGACTGAAGACAAGCCAAAAATACACTTAACTTGATCAGCAAAAATATATGTGTTGTGGTGCATTACGACAGTGAACAGGATGCTTCAACCAGCAAACTCTCTACACGGTCAGCCAACCAGAATGTGTCACACAACCCTCTCGGACAGCTCTACAACGTTCAACCCAAAGTCATTAAAAGTCAACATTGTCCAATCAACGGTCAACGCAAAAACAGCAACAGCAAAAGTCAACACAGTCAGATCAAAGTCAGTGTCTAGCCTCGATTTCTGTGCCAAAAAATGCAGACTGCAGAAATCAGTGTTTTGAGAGAGTTTGAGGTCAGTTTGACCATGCATTGACCAAAGTCAACACTGGTCAAATCTGCACTGAAAACCCTAGGTCAAAACGAGAAAATCCTTTGCTGCAATTTCCCACGTGTGAGAGAAGAAGAGCCTCCAAGATGATGATCGAACCAATCAAATGATGAAAGAGAATGTGTGAATAGCAATCGTGCAAATGACCTCCAACATTGACCTATATATATCCATCAGTGAGAGTGTGTGACACATTTGTTGGGGCTCCAAGCCTACATTATAATTCTGGTCGACCTTGCACATAAGTGCAATTAATTCAAAATAAATGTTCTGCTCATCAGATCAAGACGATCTTTAGATCGATCACCTCTCCGAAAGAGGAATCCAATAAAAATATTGGCATCTTCATCTCAGCATCACAACATGGAGTTTGGACCTAGTTGTCCAGAATTAACAAAACTTGATATAACTAAGGTAAATCTATTGTCCTTATGTTGAATATTTGTGAGGAAATGAACTCTTATTAATTTCAAAATAGATTGTCATCATAATACCTTATTCTGTAAGGAAAGTGTGTTTTGAACAAATTGTGTGCTTTGTAAACATGGTTACAGCATTATCACGATTGTATGGGATTTCCTTTTGGGTTGCTTGGTTAATTACTTGCTTGATGAGATCACTGTTATTCCTTTCCTCTATTAAATAATGTGCAAACCACATGCTACAAGTATAAAATATTTTGTTGTGTGTTTTACTTCACTATGATCTTTTTGGTTGATCTAAGCTATTAAAACAAAAGGGATTCTTGGTAATATCACCTAAATCCATATGCTCCAAGCCTGGCTCATTGGATTTCCCCTGTAGCTGTGAAGATGTAGAAGAATGGGCATTGATTGCCTGGTCCAATTTGACTATTTCGCTAGTGGATCTGGTGAATGTTCAATCAAGCACCCCACAACCTATCATTGTTGTGATTGTTGAGTTTAATTGATCGGCATTCTATTCCTTGAACTACAGTTCACACATCCCTTTGTTGATTTTTTGTGTAATGGGATAGCACAAATCTGCATGAGACCAAATGTGGTAAAGAAAAACAGAGCAAGTGTTGTGACCACACATTCAATCAAAACAACATAGTATATTGTTTATGTCATTCACTTTGTATTTGTTTTAACATATGCATTGCTGAGTGCGCACCACAGATGGCCTAAAAGAGTTATATGCACAATTAAATAGTGTGCGCACTACAGCTGGCCTAAAAGAGTGATTTGCACAATTAAATAATGTGGACACCCTTATAAGTTGTATTTTGGCTTCAAGGTTATTTAGAGTGATTTTGTTTTCTTTGACCTTGAAGGTGGTCGTGCTCTAGTTTTCTGACAGATGTTCTGGACCCTGTATTCTAGTTGCAGTCATAATATCTGTACAGAGCCTATACACTGAATTCATACATGAAAATTAAATTTTATGATGTTATTGCTCGCAAATTCACAATATATAAAAGGGTTGAAAAGCTTATTAGGCATGACCATTGCAGAGCAATCAACCGATCAAATTGTTACCCCAAAAACGGACATGAATCTCCATGCCATTTCCCAGATCTTACCTCTATGATCCTCTATGGAGCTATGAAAATCATCTTGTGTCAAATACCAAACTCTATGGAGCCTTTCAATACTTGCAGCAATAATGTCATTTACGTATGCAACATTAGGAATCAGTCTGGGCCTTGACAAAGTAATTGGTATTATTTCACCCTACTCTATTCCATTATTTACAATCATTAGCCCTCTTGGTTTGAAATTTAAAATATTCGAGATGATTCTCCTGTATAATCCTGGTTTTATTGACTTTGTATATTACACTTTTTTTATGTCATCCCTGGCATGTTGACAAATGTTCCAAAAACTGTAGAAAATGGAAAATCCAGCGAACCCTGGGTAGAATCTCTACAACCATCTCTCTTACTCGAGCCCAGAAAGTTTGGAGGATCTTACCAGCTCTAGCTGACATTGCATGCATTTCCATTCTCTCCACTTGTTCTTGAAATCCAAGTTTTCCTTAAACTTTAACCTTCATTTGATTTGGGAGGCAGTACGCTTCAAACATAACTCTTTTCCCCCCTCCAATGAATCATTGTGCAGGATACTTTGAAGTCTCCATCCATAGAAAATAGAGCTATGGAAAAAGCAACATTGATTGCTATAGTGATAATAGCATCCTATATGCTGTCGTTTTCTTGGGTATGCAATATTTGGGGGAAATGCACCTGGTAACCTATTGACAGGGTTTGGATTATACGAGCCATATTGGCTTATTGACTTTGCCAATGCATGTATTGTGCTTCACCTGCTGGAAGCATATCAAGTAAGAATTTTCTCACCATTTCTCTTAGCTTTGCTTGACTGAAACTTTATTCATTCCCGCAATCCATATAAATCTATTTCCCTAACATCAAAAGACTCTTGCAGGTGATGTGTCAACTGATTTTCAATTTCATTAAAGGTTGGATGTCTCAAAAATGGCCAGATAGTGTGCTAGTCAGTAAGAGAATCGTCATACGCGTAATAATATGTTCATAGAAGTACATTAGTCCTAGTGCTTTTTCATGGTTGGTTGGACGAGATCCATGCCACATATGTCTGCTATGCAGAATTATGGCCTTTGTATAATAGTAATGGTTGCCTACATTATGAATGACAAATGACAGTTTAAATTTTTTCCAGTATCTTTGGTTTTGATTGTTCTGCAGGAAAGTATTTCTCTTATAGATAAGTATGTATGCGTTGCAGTTATTTTGGTTTATTTTGATTTGTGTTGTTGGTCCTCTCTTGTTTGGTGATGACAAATAATGCTTGCTAATTATGTAGAATTGTTTTGATTTCTCGTTTTGTTGGTTGGTTTGCATTGAAGTGATTATTGGCACATTGCTAACTAAATTTCTTTTTGCTTGTTGTAATAGTGAGGATTAGTATACTATATCTACTTTCTGGCTTTGGCGGTGTTAAATTTGGACAACTAGGTCCAAACTCCATGTTATGATGCTCAGATTAAGAGGCTAATATTTTTGTTGGAATCCTCTTTCGGAGAGGTGTAAAATCCATATATAATATGTCTTAATCCGATGAGCAGAACATTTATTTTGAATTTATTATTCTTAATCAATTATATGTGCAGGTCGGCCTTAAGGTTGCACGCCCCCAGCAGATGTGTCACACGCCCCAATGATGGATATAAATACAGGAAAAGTTGGAGAGCATTTCATCACAACACAACTCACATCTTCCTCTCTCATCTGAAATAGTACGAGCTACCTGGAGGACGAGTTCAGCCACACGTGTGAAGGAGAAGGAGGACAAAACAGTACGGCTGAGTTGAAGGACGTTTTTCTGCAGCTAGGGTTTCGCAGAAAGTTTGACCAGCGTTGACTTTGGTCAACGCATGGTCCAATCAAGCTGAAAACTTGTGGGAAGTTCGATTTTGGAAGGCCGTACTACTTGGCACAGAAATCGAGGTCAAAGGGTTGACCAATTTGCTGTTGCGTTGACTTTTAGCTTGCTGCCCTGCGTTGACTTTTTCAGGACAGCGTTGACTTTTTGGGAGTTGACTTGGGTTGACTCATTTGCTGATTGGAGGTCTGTTGTGACACATGCTGGGCTGGCTGACCAAGGAGACTTTGTTGGTTGAAGCATCCTGTTGACCGCCGTAACGAACACACACATTTTTCCTGTTTCTGATTTGTCTTCTGTAAGATCTACTTATATGTTCTATCTGCATTTTGCTTAACTATTTGTATGATTGCTGTGAGAAAAGTAAAATTGCTCCTAGCATAGAACATCTACAAAAATTTACAGGCGGCAACTTGTTGTTAGGTCTTTTTATTCATAATAACATATCTCTTGGAGCATCGGGTGTTCTTTTTGGGTTGTTGGGAGCTATGCTTTAAGAGATTCTTACAAACTATACAATTTAAGCCAATAAGGTATACATAAGCCTTTATCATTTGTGGTTTTTGTTATAGAAGAAAGCTTAAATTACCTTTCACTCCTTAATATCTCACATAAAAATTGATTCTAAAAATACTGTGCCTAACCATATGACATTCCTCTGTGTAGTATGCAACATTGGAGACACTTATTATCATTGTTATAAACTTGGTTGTTGGAGTACTATCGCATGTAGATAATTTTGCACACATTGGAGGATTTATGTCTGGATTCCTCTTTGGGTTTGTGTTTCTAATACTCCCTCAGTTTGGATGGGTTCATCATAAGAAATGTCCCCAAGCGTATGAGTTGCATTCAGTTGTGAACTTACCCTTTTGTAGAATTAAACCCTAGATACTTAATGTTGAGTTATTTTTAATTTTGTTCTCTAAAGTTTATTTGGATGTGTTTTGATTTTCTAGAGCGAGAATAGCACTACTTGGAAGTCTTACCTTCATTTTCTCACTTTCTCATAAAAACTATCAATCGTTGCCCTCCATTTGTTTGGGACCCCTGTTTGCACTAGCTTTCTCCTTAAGTTTCTCTCTAGGAAGTGGAAATTCTCTCTTGAAATATACAAAGAAACACCATAGCTTCTCATCTATGTATGTTTTTTGGTTATCTTTCCTTTCAGTGTGTATCCTTTCAATGTCTCTTGCATTGTCGAAGACATCCTTTTGATCACATTCTCTACCTCTTTCTTTGTGAAAACTCTTTCTTCCATGGTATGCTTTTTAGTTATCCCTTCCTTTCAACATCCAATAGAGTTTTTTGTGCATGGGACAACCATTGCTTGGGTGTTCTGTCATTTAGCTATTCTTTCTTTTGAAACCCTAAGTCTTTCTAGATGGCCCATTCTGGATAAGGTTGTCACAATTGTTCAACATGTCCGAGCTATTAATAATAGAATTTGATTTCGGTCAGACAAGAAAGGGTCATTGTATAATCTACCCCGCACATCAGCAAGAATTCCTCCAAGGGGATCATCTTTTGAAGATCCAGATAGTTAATCTATTTGATGAAAGGAGAGCTTTCTCAAGAGCTAGCACCCTCAAATCCACGTTAAAGATCTAATAATGGTCCACATATGTACGCTATTACTATTTTATCCTTAGGCAGTTCATTTACAATTTGAACAATGAACATTTCAAGTGCTTGTTGGCTTGATACTTATATTCATTCAAATGGTTGTTTTTCGATAGCAAATTTTGTAGCCTGGGAATGATTTTTTTTATTTTATTTTTAAACTCGTCATCATAATACAATCCCTCTCCTTGAGTAGTACAAAGATTCATAGTTTCTCGCCATATTCACCAAGGCTATGAGTAGTTCGATGTTAGTGGGATGCCAAAGAAAACTTCAACACGCAGGAAAATGCTCATACTCTTGATTTTTGGTCTTGTCAAAGTTATTAAACATTCACACAGGCAAGAAAATTCATAAAATGAGAAATTGAATCAGACATAGAAACATAAAATATTTACGTGGTAAAACCCTGACAATGTGACAAGGAAACCTCCATGGGGCAAGGGATTGGAAATATTATTAATCAAAGATGATTCTACATGATACAAGCCTCTTGAGCAATCACCAATTAATATGGGCTACTCTGTTACATAACTCACTTTCGTTACAAATCTCGTTATAAAACTAACTGACATTAAAATTAAGATTTGCCCACAATTACATCAATTACATTACATTATTGTCACATTTCAACAATCTCCACCTTGACAACCATTTTCCTAATCCCTTGCCCATGCACATTCATCATCTCGTCTGCACGCCAAGAGAAGTCAAACACCATCGTAGCTTCTCTACTGTAAATGGCTTCGTGAATATGTTTGCACGATTCCCCTATGTATGGACCTTCTTGAGATCCACTTTGTTGCCATCAATAACATGTCTCACAAAATGATACCTTACATCAATGTGTTTAGCCTTGTTGTGATAAGCTGGATTTTTAGCCAAATGAATAACACTCTGACTGTCGCAGAACACATTCATTTTCTCCTGCGTCCTTCCAATCTCATCAAGTATAACTTTTAACCGGATTGCCTCTTTACAGGCATCTGAAGCAGCTATATACTCTGCTTCAGTAGTGGAAAAAGCAATTGTTTCTTGAAGCTTTGATATCCTGGCAGCTGATTGCTCCACCTACAAGAGTAAAGATATAACCTGTAGTAGATCTCCTTTTGTCCAAATCACCTGCATAATCAATATCCACATATCCGCACACTGATCCTTCACTACCATTAAAGATGATGCAATGGTCACTTGTGCCTCTAAAATACTGAAGCACCTATTTTACTGCTCGCCAATGTTCTACCCCTGGATTTGCCATGAACTTGCTGACAACTCCAACTGCATGTGAAATGTTAGGTATTGTTGATACCATCACATACATTAAGTTGCAAACTGCATTTTCATATGGTACACGAGACATATACTTATTTTCTTCATCAGTTATAAGACTCAAACCTGAAGAAAACTTAAAATGGGAAGTTAATGGAACATTAACAGGTTTCACATTGTTCATACCGAACTCTTCAAGTACTTTCTCCACATACTTCTGCTGTGATAACCAAAGCTTAGCATTTTTCTTGTCTCTATGTATCACCATGAAAAAGATATGTTTTGTCGCTCCAAGATCCTTCATATCAAATGTCCTAGAGAGTTGAGCCTTTAATTGATTTCTTCCATGCTTTTGCTTGCAATAAGCATATCGTCAACATACAAAATCAAGATAATGAATACACCATTGAAACTTTTGAAGTATACACAATGATCATACTCACTTCTGATAAAATTTTGGCTCACCATAAGGAGTCAAACTTCTTGTAATATTCCCCAGGAGATTGCCTCAGGCCATACAATGATTTCCTGAGCTTGCAAACTAATCTTTTGTTGCGACCTTGTAAAAAACCTTCTAATTGTTCCATATAAATCTCTTCATCTAAATCACCATGTAGAAAAGTTGTTTTAACATCTAATTGTTCTAACTCAAGGTCAAGTAATGTAGTTAGTGCCAAAACAATACAAATAGAAACAAGTTTTACAACTGGTGAAAAAAATCTCATAAAAATCAATACCTTCAACCTAAGAATACCCTTTTGCAACCAGCCTCACCTTATACCTTTTGATACTTCCATCAACATTTCGTTTTAATTTGAATACCCATTTGCATCCAACAACACTTCTCCCTTTATGAAATTCTACAAGATCCTGGGTTTTGTTCTTGGCTAAAGAATCCATTTCTTCTTCCATAGCCTTTTTTCCATTTTTCGTTATCTGCATCATCCACTGCTTCCTAATAACAAGAAGGTTCCCCATCTTCAGTAACCAATGCAAAATATGAAGCAAAATATTCATACTTTTTGGGTGTTCTTCTTTCCCTTGTAGACCTTCTTAGAGTGACTGGTTGTTGAACTGGTTCTGGAACTTCTACAGTTTCCTTTGCTGCTTCTTTGCCTTTTTCTTCAGAAGTATCTCCTTCCTTTTAACTTTCTGAAAAAAAATTTAGTCTCCAACTGAATTTGTTGATTCAGCAATACCTATTCCTGTTCAACTTTTCATCAAATGTTACACCTCTACTAATGACTATCTTACATGAAGAAGGATCCCACAACCTGTATCCTTTCACTACATAATCATACCCAACAAAGACATAACATTTTGCTTTTGGATCTAATTTTGAACATTGATTCTTTGGAATAAGAGCATAGGCATCACAACCAAAAATCCTTAAATGTGAATAATCACAAGAGTGACCCGACCAAACTTCTTCAAGAATTTTACAATTAATGGCAACTGAAGGTGATCTATTTACTAAGTAACAAGTAGTAGATATTGCTTCTGCCCACAACTCCTTTTGCAGGTTAGCATTGTTGATCATGCTTCTGGCTCTTTCCATAAGAGTATGATCCATGCATTCAGCAACGCCATTTTGCTGAGGATTATAAATAATAGTTTTTTTGTCTAACAATCCCTTCATCCTCACAGTATTGTTCAAATTCTAAAGAAGTAAACTCACCTCCATTGTCGGTTCTTAAGCATTTAATTGGTTTGACTATTTTCTTTTCCACCATAGCTTTTGTTGGCATTATGATGTAATATGTTGTCCTTGATGGCAACCTACTCGATGAGTTGCCTTTTGATAGCAACCTATTTGTTGAAGATGTAAAATTGATGTATCTACAAGTCAGTTCAGATCCAGTGTGAAAAATTATGAAACGTGGTCTGCAGTGGTTCTAAGAGCAGAAGCCTTAAGTGTGGAAGTCGAAGCTTCCTGCGAGTAGAAGCCGGTGATCAGTTTCGAGGGTTGAAGCTCACTTCCAGTAGTGGCTGGTAAACGAGATCATGGGGTTGGAGCTCCCTTCTAGCAGTAACTAGAAAACGAGAGAAGGTTGTAGCCTTCTGCAGGTGGGTGTCTGCGTACTGATATGAATCTACATCAATACAACATTGTAAGCAGTTTTATAAATAATAAACATTGAAGACAAAGACGACAGCAGCGGTGGTTTTCTCTCAACTTGGGTTTCCACCTTAAACCCTAGTGTTCATGTGTGTTGCTTGTGTGTGATGATTTATTCTGTTCTTACTGCACATGTTTACTGCTTACAAAATATCTGATGAATAAATGATGCATTGGGCTAAGTAAAGTTTTAGAAGATTTATCTGTCTAATAAACTCACTGGAATACGCAGTTTCTTTTAAGAAAGCCGCGTGCATACGCAAGTTGAATTAATTAAAGTCACGTATAGAAATCAGTAAGAGAAAGGAAAAGTTATTGTGAGTTTCTAAACACTGTTTCACCCCCCGCACCCCCCCCGCCCCTCTCAGTGTTTTTCCCAACAGCTTTAAATTGTTTAAAAACATTAAATACATCAGCTTTCTTTTTCAACATATAGACCCAGACTTTCTAGGAGAAATCATCAATAAATGTTAAGTATAATGCACCTACATAAGATACAGTAGGAGATGGTCCTCAAAGATTGGAATGGATATAATCCAAAATTTATTTACTATTATGACTTCCAATTTTAAATTTATGTTTACATTGTTTACCATATATACAATGTTTACAAAAATCCAACTTCAAGGATTTCAAATCAGGAAGAAACTTGCGATTCGTCAATACCTGAAGACCCTTCTCGCTCATGTGACCTAGCCTTTGATGCCATAGGCGAGTACCTTCTTCTGCTTTCTCTGATATAGTCACTGCCTCACTGACTTGAGTACTTCCTTTGAGTTTGTAAATATTTCCAATATTTTCTGCCTTCATAACAACCAGGGCGCCTTTTGAAACATTCAGCACTCCATTTTGACCTGTAAACTTGTAATCATTCGATTCCAACACTCCCAAAGAAATCAAATTTTGCTCAACTCAAGTACATGTCTAACATCAATTAATGTTCTAACTGTATCATCATACATTTTAATTTTGATATTTCCCATCCCAACAGTCTAACAAGATACATTATTTCTCATAAACACAGAACTACCATTCACAGCTTCATATGAAGTAAACCAATTTCTGTGCGGACTCATGTGATGAGAAAAGCTTCATATTAAGTAAACCAATTTTTGTGCGAACTCATGTGATGAGAAGCACCAGAGTCTAACAGCCTTTTTCAAAATTATGAGTGACATTGCAAAAAGTTAAAGCTTCATCTACCATACCTAATTTAGCAGATAAAACTTCGTCAATCATACCTTAATCAACTTGATTTGCTACCTTCTTCGGGTTTTCGGACTCCTTTCATTTTCAACAGTCTTTCATGAAGTGTCCAATTTTGTTGCAGTACCAACATTTGGCTTTATACTTCTTTCCCTTTGATTTTGATCTGGAAACCCCTTGCCTTCTCCCCTCTTTCCTTTGACCGACCTCTGGCTATCATGGCTTATGGTGCAGAGGTTTCAATACTCGTCTTCCTCCTCACTTCTTCAGATAATAGAGCTCCCACAATTGGATCAAATTCCAAAGACTCAGTAGTGCTCAAACTCATTGAAATTACGAAGTGGTCACATGACTCGGGCAAAGAACACAACAAGGTGATAGCTTTGTCTTCTTCCTGAATTTTAACTTCCATATTTGAAAATTGGAAATTAAGTGTATTAAAAACATTTAAATGTTTTGCATTTTTTG